>JARFXV010001226.1:975000-1192076 GCA_031761425.1 Cosmopolites sordidus | reverse complement strand
ACTAACTAGTCAATACATCTCAATTACGTTAGACAGATGGATGCCTGGTTTTTAAGTTTCAAAAAATTGTTTTAACAACATTCATTAGTTTATTTGTAGTTTATTCGATGAATAATAACAATTTATCATTTGCCACATATGCTTTTATACATATTTGCTTAAAATGATAAGTCTTATCATAGCTTTTCGAACAGCGATTTAATAACTTTCCAATTTTTTTCACGAAAACCCTTACGTTTTGACTTCTGTTGTAAGGAAATGTTTTCTTTCAAATGAGGTGAAGAATCACTGGTTAAATTTACGAAAATTATTTCCCTTACACCCTGTATAAAGTAATACCTAATTCGGATTTCACACTTTTCTTAAAAATCTAGAGCTGCTTCTAGAAGGCATAATTTAAGAATATTGAATAAATTTGCACTTAACCTGCCTAGAATATAATAAATCACGAAAGTTTTTTGTATATCCTCGCAGAAAACCAAGGATACATCACATAGATTCAAAAATATCGGCATTCAGATCTAATTTTTTGTAGTACTTGATGGTAAGATCAATCAGTTTTATTTCTTATATGAATTACTGCCACTGCCACTCACGAAATAGTAGCATAAAAAATGTATCAGATGAATACAAAGTCTGTAAAATAGTCTTTTCTGAACGTAAACTATATCTACCAACATCTTATTACCATTAATGAGAGGGGGAGAGGGTAGGAAAGTTACCTCTTCATAGGACCAAATCTAAATATGTTGATTGATTTAAAATATATTATTTTTCGATAGGCTCACGTGAGGCAGAGTATAACACAGGACACAAGGTAGCATTAAGTATATCTCTGTCTCTCATTAACTTGTATATGGCGTCTCTTTACGTATTTTAACAATCTCATACACCGCCATCTTATACAGCTGTGATCGAACGTCAAAATTGTTTTTTGTAAAAAAAATATGAAGAATTTCGCTAGTGAAGTTTCCTTTTTGTTGGAAAACAACTAGTTTCTGGTGAGTAAATATATTTTTCAGTTAATCTTTAATTAATTGGTGTTTAAAAAGTCCACAAAGTTTATCGATATTTCTAACCAATAAAATTCAAAGGAATATTTGTGTTGTACAGAAGGACGTGGGGAACAGTGCAACGGCGTACATTGTAACGTGTTATAATGTACCTTCTTGAGTTTTTTTTTCTTCTAGGTGTATACATCGAAAATGGTTTAAAATCGGAGTAGGAAGACAGAGATTGGTCCACATGATGCAAATGATATGAAAGAAGCAATAGAATTGGTGGAAAAAGGAGTACATTTGAGAAAAGCAGCCGAGAGATAAAACGTGAATTACGATACTTTATATCGCTATGTAAAAAAAAAGACTTATTCAAACGAGGAAGGTGCGCAAATCTACAAATGCAAATATGTGATTGACACAGAATTACGCGGTTAACAAAGTATTTTCAAGTGCTCAAGAAGCAGCACCAAGAGAATATCTAATAACATGCTCAAAAATGTGCTACGGTCTTAATACGATTGAACTAGAAAATTAGCGTATGACATGGCTAAAAACCACAAGCTAAAGATACCAGCAACTTAAGAAGAAAGAAAAATTGCAGAAAAATATTGGTTGCATGGCTTCCGAAAAAAAACCTGATTTAACTTTGCGAAAACCACAGGCCTGCAGCGTTTCAACCACACAATGTCAGGATGTTTTATAACAATTTAGAAGAGGTAATGAGAAGGTTTCCTAGTTTTGCCGATGGTACTAGACTATTATGTCTTGATGAAACCGGTACGACCACTGTTCAAAAGCCAAAAATGATATTGGCAGCAAAGGGATCCAAATAATTTAATAAAGTCACAAGTGTTGAACGAGGTATCCTTGTAACAACATGCTGCTTAGTTTCTGCTACAAGTAATGCCCTACCGCCCGCGATGGTAATCCCAAGGAAAAATTTCAAATCACACATATTGAAGGAAGCACCTACCGGCCCATTGGGCTAAGAGCAACTGACGGGTGGATGAACTATCAGCTGTTCCTTGAAGTTCTGAAGCATTTTGTAAAAATGACTGGAAGCTTAAAAGAGAATAAATCGCTTTGTATACTAGATAACCACGACAGCCACTTGGCTCCAGACGATTTGAACATAACTAAAGAAAACGGTGTGACTCTGCTTTCAATCCCGCCACACTCCAGCCACAAATTACAGTCGCTTAATATGTCGGTGTTTTAACTTTTACAGTCTTATTACAATGCCACAAGAGATTCATGGCTTTTACATCATCTGGAAACGCCTAGATCAAGCGTTCGAAAAAGCAATGACGCTCATTACTATAAATCAGGTTTTATGAAAACAGGTATATTTCCTTTCGATAAAGACATCTTCACAGAAGACGATTTTAGGTTAAGCGAGGTCACAAAACCATCCTAAAGAACCTGAAGCTTCTTTGTTACAGCAGAATGAAAAAGCATCAAACCAACCTATGGCTCCTGAATATTCCTTATTGCAGCAGAACGAACAGGTCTCAAACCAGTCTATAGAGTTTGAAGCTTCTACGTCGTCACTAAAACAAGTTTCTGAAGAAGCACAGGTTTGCTTAGCGATCAGGTGAATCATAATGATTTAAGCTTCAAAGAAAGTGATCTTGAATCAATGAACAAGATTTTAGCGAGCCCAATTGAATATAGTATCCAAATACCGGCTCCAGACTTCCAAAAAAGGAAGAAAAAGGAGAAAAAGTTGTATCGACACCGATACACCAATAAACGGGAATTTGAAGAAGGAGCTAAGGAAAAAAAGACAAAAAACGCAAGAAGAAATCCTCAAAGCTTAAAAACATAAAAATGAAGAAGAAGAAAGTCGAAAAAGATTACCAAGATCTTATTAGCAAGTTCTGGAGAAAGTTCTGAAGATCCAGATGATACCAAAGTATCAATTTTATCTATCAGTTCAGATGGAAATGACATCCCTTTATATTTACTGAGATGTTTAAAAAAACATAATTTTGTTATTATAAAATGTTCAGGAAATCAGATAAAATATTAGATTGGAAAAATAGTAACAGACAACGAGGAAGATGAAGTGACTATTTCAATCATTCAACTCTCTACGCAAATGTAGTAAAGTAAATAATGTCTTTTATTTTCCTTTAGAACCGGATCAAAGCTACTGTCGCATTGGATGATATTAAACTATTATTGCCATTACCTAAAATGATATTAAACTATTATTACCATTACCTATGGCTGTTGAACTGAACCCCGGCCCAAGGGCACACTATAATAAAATTGTAATCTCAGAAAACTGCCAATTTAAAAAGTATAATTTCAATATTTTTTAAGCTTAATATGAACGTTAAAAACTGCTGATTCTTTAGACAATAATAAGATGAAGATGCGATAAAGGGTTTTTTTCTAAAAATAAAAATGGCTTTTTTGTTACACAGTACCCCAACTAATCCTACATTTAGGCATATCTCTGCAGTATCTGATAGTGTTACCAAATATGCTAGAATGGGCAATATAAATTAAGAATAGAAAAGCACCCGATTATAGTTTTATATATCTACTCTCATTTTGTTAGTTATATATATATATCTTTTATATAGATATCTTTTATATCTTCGTTTTACAAATATGTAAAATATCCTAACCTAAAATAGTAATTTCTATGAAATAAATTGAAGATTTGTAATTTTATCATTTCATTTTCGTCAGCAAAAATAACCATAGTTAAATTTTGAAAAATATGAGATGATGAGAAATATCACTTGATTAGAAAATTAGAAATGGTATTTTGTAAAATTACTTACTGGCAAATATTCCGACCTAGATCTTCGTCAAAGATCACCATTACACAATAATCACTGAATACACGAAAAAAATTGGCCCCCGAATACAAGGGCAGGCGGCATGTGGGCAAGGTGATTGACTCCTCATCGTGTTCACGTTCTACGTTGGTCAGTTCTCAGTCAGAAAGGTTTTGACAAAATTGCTCAATGATGTGCACCACTCAGCTTTTGAATTAGATTCAAAAGATATAGGGTAGCATTTTGTTAAATTTAAAATCAAAAAATTTTAATAAAAGTATATTATATTATTAAACGTCTGAAAGTTTCCCCCGGGGTGCTTTTTTAAGGAATAATTGATCGGCATACATGTTCTCCCGTCTAAACAGCGCTAAATAAAACTTATTGTAGGAACCTGGGAAGCCGACGAGGGTTTGCTTTGATGTTGGAAGGTTTCCGCACCTTTCGGTCTCCGGCTATGAGTTGACACGCTAACGCCATGCTCAAACCGTTTCATAAAGTTAAATAAACCTTTGTATAGACTGCAAATATAAACACGATTTTAGAGAGCTTTACGAAGCTTTGTGTAGTATTTGCTACATTGCGGTTCGTAACTTTTAAATAAAGTTTCAAAGCGAGACTACGTATTACCAACATTATTTCAACAAGAAATGTTACATAATTATTTAAATATGTAGTATCAAAAATGTTTTCCAATATGATTTTTTATTATTTTTATCATTAATGAAATTGAAAATTATTTTTACAAATATGCGACATTTACAACGTTAATAATCTCTGAAAAATTAAGATTATTTTAATTCAATTTTATTAGTCATTAACTTAGTGAAGGTTTAACCAAGTTTTGGCTATAATAATATGTTTAATCGTGAATAGTATTAAATATTTCATAACTTTTATAAATTGGTTTGTTTTTCATTCCATAATTTTACAAATTGAAAGGTAATGATTCAATTTTTTACTGAGTTAAATTTTAGTAATATTTATATTCTTTTTTCCAGAATGGGGAAATGTTCAGTTATTTTTCCAAGAAAATGCAGAGAAGAGATGTAGAGTGTCTTAATACTATTACAAAATACTATGCAATCTTAAAAACAATCTAATGCATGTACTGGTTCAATCTAATGCAGGTATTTATATATCCAAATCGGTAATCAACTGGGTTAAGAAATAATTGACTTCAACCTGCCCTTCGAAACAGTTTTTCGAAGTTTCGAAATTCGCCTCGAAAGAAAATGGGACAAAATGGATCATTACACTTCGTGGTGGATATAAAATTAGAACAGTTAGTCTCGGAAATAGAACGAAGGGTGTTGCTCTTCCTACTTTTTTTTTTAATGATAAGGAAATCAAAGTTTTCAAAAAAACGGTTCCGAAACGTAAGTATTATATTACACACAATATTTATTATATATACATAACCTGTAATATACGTAATGTATAGTGATATTCGCTAAGTTATGGGGAATATGTACATAGTCGACAATGAAACACAAATACAAATAAGTGTTGAAAAATGATTAATTGCATCAGGTCACTAAATGGTTTCTTGATACTGTGGAATAGGTATTTATATATAATGTAGTCCTATGCCATAAATTAAAAGTCTAATGGCATTCCTACTATAAATATATCAAGGTACTGCATAGAAATAATTTACGAAAACCCTATAGAAAATCTCTTTCAACCGACAAAGAGCGAAGGACGTCACAAGAATTCCGGAAGATTGGAAAGATGCTCTAATCCATCCACTACATAAGAAAGGAGATAGAACGGATGTAAACTGTCAAAGAGGGATATCTCTTCTCCCAGTTAGTTACAAAATTCTAACTCTCTATATAACTCTACTATATAACACTATATAACTATATATAATACTATATAACTCTACTATATAACAATGGGAAATAATCATGGAAAACGGAATCATTGAAAAAAAGCGCCCAATAAGGGTACACAAAATATATACAACAAAAAATGCCTATCTAAAAACACAAAACAGAGACATTACAACACAGTTATTAAGAATGTCTATATGGCGTAGAAACGCTCATTTTGAGTAGAAAGAAAGATATCGAGGAGAGTGAAAAAAAGAAAGAAAAATCTTAGGTCCCAAACAAATAAATAGCACAACATATCGACTTCGAGAAAACCAAGAAGTCAAACAATATACAGATATACACAGCGATATGAGAAAATGAACATTTAAGTTTTATGGACACATAAAACGGATGAATCCGAGTAGGCAAACTAGACAAATAGTTGAATATTATGAAAATATGGGTAGAGCTAAAATAGAAACAATTAAATGGATTTCTGCAATTAAAGAGGACCTAAGATCAGTAAGTATTACACAAAGTGAAATACAGGATAGAAACTGTTTCAGAAACAAGGTTAACGTTTGGGAGGTTGGCCAGAGAGAAAAATGTAAGAAGACCGGACTGTAACTTGTAACTTGGTCTGACGGATGGAAAAAAGCTCATAGTGAAAGAATGAAATCAGTATAGGTGCAAAGGAGGGCTAACAACAACAAACGCCTCTAACTGCACTTCGCGTGGTCTACAGGGCCCATACGTGAATAATAATTTGCGTATAATTTATGTTAAGTATGCTTAATTACTTATTAATAATTTACATTAAGTAGTCTGGTAATCTATCAGACCATACTGAATAATTTTGACACTAGAGGCGCTCAAACTGATATGTATGTATATATAAATATGTATATATATATATATATATATATATATATATATATATATATATATATATATATATATATATATATATATATATATATATATATATATATATATATTATTATTATTATTATTCACGTATGGGCCCTAGTGGACCACGCGAAGTGCAATTAGAGGCGTTTGTTGTTGTTAGCCTTCCTTTGTGCCCATACTAATTTCATTCTTTCGCTATGAGCTTTTTTCCTTTCGTCAGACCAAGTTGTTCCAGTCTTCCTACATTTTTCTCTCTGGCCAACCTTCCAAACGTTAACCTTGTGTCTGAAACAGCCTCTATCCTGAATTTCACTTTGTGTAATATTTGCTGATCTTAGGTCTTCCTTAATTGCAGCAATCCATTTAATTATTTCTACTTTAGCTTTACTCCTATTTTCATAAAATTCGACTATTTGTCTAGTTAACCTACTCGGATTCATCCGTTTTATGTGCCCGTAAAACTTAAGTCTTCTTTTTCTCATATCGCTATGTATATCTGTGTATTGTTTGATTTCTTGGTTTTCTCGAAGTCGAAATATGAATATATATATATATATATATATATATATATATATATATATATATATATATATATATATATATATATAAATATATATATATATATATATATATATATATATATATATATATATTTATATTTATATATAAGCTCTTATTAAAGCTCCAACCAAATCAGTTGAATAAAAAAAAAAAAATCAGTGATAAGCGTCGAGCGGTGGGATAGCGCATTATCGTGCAACAAGCGCCAGCTGCTTTGTTGACGGTATTGTAGCCGAATACGATGATTATCAGCATTGATCGCTTAATTATATATATATATATATATATATATATATATATATATATATATATATATATATATATATATATGTATATATATATATTTATATATATATATATATATATATATATATATATATATATATATATATATATATATATATATATATATATATATATTATATATATATATATATGTATATATATATATATATATATATATATATATATATATATATATATATATATATATATATATATATATATATATATATATATATATAGGATTGATTGTCGAAAAGAGCGCGAAAAAATGGTAAGATCAAAGAAGGGCAAGGTGGATTCTGGAAAACTGCTGGAGAGAGGAAGCGATTTTGAGATTGCTTTGTCAAACCGGTTTGCTACGTTACAAGATCCAGAGGAGGTGGAAATATCAGTTCAATATGAAGAAATCGCCAAAAATGTACTTCAAACGGCTGCTTCAATAGCACCAGAGGAAAAATGTCTCAAACAAACAAAAATCTCCAGTGAGACCATTGATTTAATGAAGAAACGGCGAGCAATGAGAAATGCAGGTAGTCCTTTTGGCAGGGTCGAGTACACTGAGCTCTACAAAACTATAAGAAAACGTACCAGAGAGGACACGCGCCGATTCAATATGCAGCTAGTGCAAAAAACCCTGGAAGAAAACAATGGAATTAACAAAGCTAAACAGAAGCTGAGAAACAAAAGAACGCAAATATATGCTTTAAAGCGTGAGGATGGCACAGTGTGCAGGACGCGTACACAAATGTTAGAGATTGTCAGAAGGTTTTATTCCCAGTTATATGAAGATCACAGCCAGTCAGGGACAGCAATACCCACGGAAGAACAATATATAATACCAGATATCCTAGTGGAGGAAGTAACAAATGCTATAGAATTGATGAAGAACGGCAAGGCTCCAGGAAAGGATAGTGTAACTGTCGAAATGCTAAAAGCTGGTGGTCGGACGTTACATAAAACACTGGCAAAATTATACTCAAAATGCCTCAAAGAACAAAAAGTACCTGACTCATGGAAAAATGCAGAAGTGATCCTTTTACATAAAAAAGGAGCACAGGAAGATTTAAAGAACTACCGTCCAATAAGCCTCCTATCAGTGATGTACAAAGTTTTCACTAAGATAATTTCTAAAAGAATATTAAAAAAACTGAATGACGCACAACCAAGGGAACAAGCAGGATTCAGAAGTGGATTCAATACAATGGATCACATCCAGGTTGTACAGCAGGTCATAGAAAGGCACAACGAATACACCATGCCACTGTGCTTGGCTTTTATCGACTACGAAAAAGCATTTGATTCCATCTCAAAGCATGCGATAATGGATGCACTGCTTAGCCAAGGTGTAGAGAGAGCCTATGTAAACCTATTAGAATCGATATATGATGGAGCTACAGCCACAATTCACCTTGATGATCTTGAAGTGGGAATTAATATAGAACGAGGTGTACGGCAGGGTGACGCAATATCGCCTATTCTTTTCTCGGCTGGTCTTGAAGAAGTATTCCGTAAACTGGATTGAGAACAGGATGGTGTAAAGATCAATGGTGCAAACTTAAACCATTTGCAGATGATATTATTCTCATTTTACAAGACCCAGAGGAGCTGCAAAGACGCATACAAGAACTGCAAAGGGCTGGCGAACCATTTGGCTTGAAAATAAACCTGAAAAAGAGTCAGGTTATGTTCAATAACTTCGCTCAGGACAGAAGAATTTCAGTTTTAGGAAGGGATTTAGAGATTGTGGACAGCTTTGTATATCTTGGGCAGAGGATTTTCATGGAGGGGAATACCGCCCGGGAGGTGGAACGGCGTGTTAAATGTGGCTGGCAGGCATTTGGTAGGCTCAACATAGTGTTTAAGAGCAGACTCCCACTTTGCCTGAAAAGAAAAGTATTCGATCAGTGCGTTCTACCCGTTATGACATACGGAAGTGAAACCTGGACCCTCACATCGCAATCAATTCAAAAACTTCGGGTGGCACAGAGGGGAATGGAAAGATGTATGCTTGGCATTACAAGACGAGACAGAAAGTCCTGCGCATGGATCAGGGAACAAACAAAAGTCTGTGACATCATTGGAAGAGTAAAACAGTTGAAATGGAGATGGGCAGGCCATATAGCGAGGCGACGGGACGACAAATGGACCAAGGCAATCTTGGAGTGGATACCGCTTGATCGCAAACGTCCGCGAAGAAGACCGAAAGCACGATGGACTGATGACATCGTTAAGTATATTGGACCCGAGTGGCAGAGGAAAGCCCAGGACCGTGAAGGTTGGAAGCATGCTGAAGAGGCCTTCATCCTGCAGTGGATCGATACGGGCTGATGATGATGATGATGATTATATATATATATATATATATATATATATATATATATATATATATATATATATATATATATATATATATATATATATATATATATGTATATTTATATATATATATATATATATATATATATATATATATATATATATATATATATATATATATATATATATATATATATATATATATATATATGTATGTATATTCCATTAGGAATTGTAGCCGCTCGATTATTTTGAGCTCTAGAAACTCATTTCTTGTGGTGAGTTACTCCACCTGCCTCTATTCTTGACTTATTCTATCCTATAGTTTGTCCTTGCTTCTTCTGTTATTTTCTTCCACACATCTTGGTCCAGTATCTCTTCCCACCATGCTTGTATTTCCAATTTCCTTATGTGTTCCTGCACCTGATCCTCCCACCTACTTTTCGGTATCCCTCTTCTTCTGTTAGTATCTGGTCTCCACATTGTATTTTTTTACTACTTTGTGGTCTTCCATTCTTCTTATATCGCCAAACCAGCGGAGTTTTTGCACTTTAATGGTCTTCACTATATCTTCTCCTTTCAAAATGGTTTTTATTTCAAAATTCATTAACCTTCTATGTTCTGCAACTTTTTTTAATCCATATATTCTTCTTACTATCTTTCTTTCGAATATTCGTAACTTTTCCTGTTCCAAGCATGTTAAATTCATTATCTCCGCCCCATAGGTCACCACTAGTCTAACAGCTGCTTTATATTCCTTCATTTTTGTATTTATACTTATATTTTTGCTTTTCATACTGCTTTTGGATTTATAAAAGGCTCTTTGTCCCGCTTGTACTCTGTGATCAATGTCTATGTTTCTTTCGCTTTTGCTATTTATTACTATTCCCAAATATTTAAAGTTTTCCAATACTTCAAATTCGTAATTTCGTATTTTTACTGATTTGATTGTAACTCTTCTATTTTCTTTCTTTATTTTCATATATTTGCTTTTTTCTTGATTTATTGTGAGGCCTCTTTTCTTTGCTTCTTGTCCAATTTTTTGGATTGCTTCTTCCAGACTTATTCTGTCTCTAGATACTGCTTGCGTCACTTAATTGATGATTGTTGACGTGAAATTACACTCTTTGATTACTGCCCCCAGTGTTAATATAAACAATGTTGTTGATAGCCCACCTCCTTCTGTTTGTCCTTCCGCTGTTCTAACTACTGCTTGTGAATTTTTCATTGTCATTTCTCTTAGACTTATTAGGTTGCCCGGTATTTTCATGTCCGTTATAGCTTTCATTACTTGTTCCTGTTTCAAACTATCAAAAGCATGTTTGAAATCAATATACACAATTTGTAATTCCATTTCATATTTCTGGGATTTTCCACTTATTTGCTTTACTATATGTACCGCGTCGATGGTAGATCTGCCTCTCCTAAAGCAATATTGACATTCTCCAATTTTTTCTTCTATATACCTCATCAATGTATTATTTATAACCATGGTCAGTATCTTATATACAACACTAAATAAGATAATTCCCCTGTAATTTGTACAATCTTTTGGATCTCCCTCCTTATAAATTGGTATTATTATCCCTTTTTCCACTCATTAGGCATTTTTTCTTTCTTCCAAATATGGATTATCAGCTCAAATATCCTTCTCCTTAAGGCTTCTCCCCAGTATCTTATCATCTAATGAGTCAATGGACCATATTATGGTCCATATGGGTCTTATATGGACCATATTATCTAATCTAGCTACTTTATTTAATTTAAGTTGAGTTATTACATTTTATACTAACTATGTACATATCCATTTCTGTTTCTAAATTCCCTCTCCAGTATTCTTCGTTTCCCATCTTTGCATTGAAGTCTCCCATAAGGGTGATTGTGTCATATTTTCGTGTTTTTTGGCAAGTTTTACTTATTTTATCGCAGAACTCATCCCACTCTTCTTCATTTGCTATCTCTGTTGGTGCGTAGGTGTTTATGATTGTAATGTTGGCTATATCATTCTTTAATATAATCTATGAAATTCTCCCATTTATACTCTTAAATTCCATTAAATCCTTTCTCGACTTTTTGCTTATCATAAAGCCCGTTCCATTCTGTCCCTGCTTATCTTCGCTTTCATACAGCAATGTATATTCTTCCCTGTCAATTCTTCCTTCTCTTTTCGATCTTACTTCCTGCAAAGCCCATATTCCTATTATATATTCCAACATTTCTCTGGCAACCTCCTTCATCTTTCCTACAGCTAACAATGTTATGCACGTTCCTTCTTCCTCTTTCTATTCGCCATTTTATTCGTTTTCCTTTTCATTGCCCAATCGTCGTCATTTTTGTTCATCCCTCCACCTTCCCTTAACAGTTTTTTCGCTCAGTTCTCGTGATTTTTCTCTATTCTTCCTTGAGGGCCTCACTCTCCCGTGACCTTTCGTTAGGTGTGCGTTTATTATTTTCCTTTTCTATATTTTCTGGACTTTCGAAATATTATATTCCGTACGTTTGTCCGCTCACAATCATACTGTATCTAAGATAGGCTGTGTATCCCTGCTGTTTTGCTTGTTTTAAGTGAGGTATCAAAAGTTTCCTTTCTCCTTGAACCTTTTTTGTATAATATATTAATTCAGATGTCTCTCCGTTTTAGTTCTTTGGTCCTTTCAAATATTTCCATTTTCTTGTCCCATGTTTGTAGTCTTACACGAACTGGTCTTTCTTTATTTGGTTTGTAGGTTCCCAATTTCGTGATTTCCTTTATATCTACTGCTGTATTAATTTCTACTCCCATTTCCCTCAGCAATTTCTGCACCTTCTCTTTTACTTGCCCCTGTTCTTTCCTATTTGTATCAATCAATCCTTGTACTCTAATGTTATTTCTTCTTATTTCTCTCTCAACGTTCTCCAATCTCTCTTCTTGGTTTTTAACTGTCTGCTTTAATTTTTGGTTTTCTTATTTCAGCTCATTTATTGTATGCTGTTAATTGTGTGCTTATTTGCGCAAACATTCTCTTTATTTCCTCCATATTTTCATTTTCCGATATCATTCTATTATATTAGTTTTATTCTGTCCGTCTGCTACGTAATTTCTAAAACTCAGTAAACAAATAAACTCCGGTACGGGTCTGTTTCTTGACCACTGTTGAGCGTGATCTCGGGATGGTAGCTGCTTCCTTATCTTTATATGCGAAAAGAGGACGGCCCCGGTCAACCCGTCGTATGCCGGCCTCTTATCAGTATTCAGAAGTGAATATTAAAGAATAAACAAGGAGTTAGCGAAAGGTGTAGTAGGTTCCAGGAGAGGAAAGCAATCTGGATGTACAAAAATTACAGGTAGGACTGGACAATAAGTGACACAAATCGAAATCCAAAAAAAAAACAGGTTCGAAAGTATGATGAATTGTATAATCTATAGCAGATATAATCAATATATTTTACAAATTTACTCATATGTACTCATTTGCAATTTGTACTGAAACAACCAAATGAGACAAACCGTTTCAAAAAAGCTTGCGTTTCAGTATCGAACGGAATTTACAGTAATTTTGTGTCGTTATGTGAGCGCCCATTTTTCGATAAAAACCGTGGCGTGTATTCAAATTACAAGTCAACAAAAGTGTTTTGCTGCATAATATGTACACATCAGTTGCCCGAATATTTTAAAATTATGAAAGCAAATATTGCTATAGCTGCTAATATTTCATGCACAAACATGCGATCTGACGATTGCCGAATTACATGCATTTTTAATGAAAAAAAAGGATTATTGAAAAGCTTTTTTATGAATAGGTTTTTGAAAAACCTTTATAAAGCGTGTTTAAAATTTAATTGTAATGTGCAACATTGGATACGATATAGTTTATATGGATTAAATTATAGAAAAGGTTTACCAATAGCAAGGACATAATGTTGAACATTTATGAGGGCAATATTTATAATGTTAGAATTATCAAAAGGTGCTACTTATTAATTATACTTTTCCATTTAATAATGGTAATATATTCTTCAAAAAAATTTGGTAATTATTCAAAAGTTATAGGAAAATAAGCGTTCTCTGTTAATACTCAACATGTACTACTTCATGACGATAAAGGTGCAAATAATCAAGCTAGTGTGATATATGTCGAATTATTAAAAAAAAATGTTTATTACTGTCGGGCCAGTGAACAGATGTAGAAATAAAATTGGGGACGGGCCCAAAAAAATACTTTACAGGTACTTTCTGGTCATAGACGAGCGGTTTTCGACCGTGGTTTTCATCTTAGTGAGGTAGTGACTTATTAAGGCAAGTCCTTTTTTACCGGTTTTACTACCGTAACTTCTGTTACATTTTTATTACTATATCTGTTCGCTGGCCCGACTAGTAACGATATTAAACCACTTACGCAATTTCAAAATGTCAAAAATGAAGAGAATATTGGTGAAGTAAGTGGCATTGTTAAATAGAAAATCCAAATTTATCGGTTACTCGATATTCTGAAGAATGAGATTAACACCGTTATAAGAATACTTTGGTTTAAAGGTGTACCGAGTTGACTACAGAAAATGCAGAAAGTTTGTTAGGAGAACTCAGCTATAAACTGGTTCTAATGTTAATGCTTTTTTTCTCAAATGAAGCCTATTTTTGATTACTTTGTTAATAAGCAAAATTATAATCTGTGGTGTGACAGCAATACACAGGTGATTCAATAAGGGGCTTTGCATTAGCAAATAATCACTCTATGTACTATATGGCACAATTGCATAACTGAACTTTTTTTCAAAATTAAGCAGAAGTACTGATATAAATGATATCATATTTAGAACATCAAATAAACTATCGCAGTTCTCAAAAAAATATATCGATTTTACATTAAGCGTTTTTATTTTGTTACATTTTAACTAAATGTTGTTACTGATAAATTATTCAAAAATTTGTAAGAGTTATTATTTTGCAATAAGATTCTTTCAACTACACAATACAGTAAGAAAGAAAAACGTAATCCTTAGTATATATACATTTCTAAACTAAGTGGAAAAGAAGTTTAGGTTTGGAAGTTCATTTCTACGTATCTAGTAGTGCTGTTGGTGGTATACTTATTTTTATATATCATATCGTATTTAAATTCGAAGTGATTTACTACAAAACACCAAATTACTTTATTTAATTTCTCGATGCACACTTTGCTAACTATGTTAGCATTATCAGAAAATGATCCAATCGAGAATCGAATCAGATTTTATCATCGAATGATGATGCTAACTTCGTTAGCGAAACGCACCTCGAGAAGTTTAATAAAAAGGTTTGGTGTGATAATGGTAAATCTTCTCGAGAGTAGTATTTTACACCGAAGGTTCCAATAGAAGAATTGAATATATCCTATAGCTTTTTATTATTAACCTAAAAGAAGTGATAAAAAAGTCGTAACACAAGATTATAATATTATTATTTATTATTACTAAATTATAATATTACTAAATTCAAAGTGTTTAGATCAAAAAAGATCTAAATATAAGCAATTATTATAAATTTGGATTTTTAAAATGGTGTCATTCGATTGTTGAGTAACTGGATTTAAAAGGATTGCCTGGAATAGTGATTTTTTATATATAGCTTAGCTTATTTTTAAGTTAGCAACGTATTTAATACTTAGTTTTTTGGGGAACTGGGCCTACAACTTAACATGGGCTTTGAACCCGTGCATCAGCTATCAATTAATCCGGATCAGCAGCCCTCTCGACTTATTAACCCTAAAATGGTGATTAATCTTCAATTACTCAACAAGTCTACCGATTGAAGAGAAGGCTTCTCAGACCTCTGGACATTATCCAGTTTGGTTACTAGCGCAACTGAGTGGAAATTGCATGTTTGATTTTATATTATTGTCCAGAGAACATATAAAGATATATACATAATGCAAAAACATACAAACACAATCTGAATGCAGAGTCCCAAAAAGATCCAAAAATTTGGAGTAACAAAACAAAAATGGTCGCGGCACAAAATATTGATTCTATAATAATAAGCAAGAGCTGGACGCGTTGGCGCAGTGCTTAAGACGAATGGTATCGGCAGCTAGAGCGGTAGCGGGTTCGACTCCCGTGTTCGATGTGGGTGTTTATGACTTTTGTTAAGTATTTGTGAATCTGAAAACATTGAGAACTATGGGGAAAAGTCCGTACCGAATCGCATGAACAATAATACGCCTGGGACGGTTAACACCTGAAAAGCCATTGGTTCAAAATGGAACAGCATCTTTTAAAACCATTTTTCTTTTTAATATAACCATTCTCCCGGTGATTAGTTATGAAATAAAAACACCCACTTTTACACAGGAAACAACAAAAATAAAACGAGCATAAATACTCATGGAGAAAAAGGTGCTATGGGAATAAAATCACAATAAAATAGACCAGGTTAACAAACTGGAATACTAGACATGATTAATCACGTAAGCAAACAAAAATGATAGAGGAGCAAAGAGAGTAATTGAGTCGAGGCTTACAAGTGGAGTCTTAAAGGGAGGAAAAAGCATAGGAATATTAGCACTAAGATGGGTGAATGAGCTCAGAAAGTGTACAGACTTATATCCAGCGATCGATGACTGAATAATGAAGAACATATACCATTCACGAGATTAGAACCTGCACTGCTGCACATATCGTAAAGTCGTAAATCAAAAAGTATATCACAAGTTTATAACCTATACATATATATGATATGAGGCTAACATGATCCAAAATCTGTTAACCCGCACTGGACCATTGTAACAGATCCAAGACTTCTTCTACCAAGTTCTACTTTTTGGAAAGCATAAAAAATTAGAAAATCGTTTCGATCAAAGAAAAATATTTTATTTAAGGAATATCTCACTTTTCACTCTACTCTCATATTTATAGTGAAAAATGAAGGAACTGAGTCCATCAGACCAATGTTCATTTCATTAAAAAGCCTTTTAAGTACTTACGTAATGGCAGTACCCATTTCAATACAATCCAAATTGTTTTTTTCTTTTTTTGGGGTTTTCGCCACGATCTAAAACTTAAAAAAATATCTAAAATCTCTTAAAAAGCCAATACCATTGCTTAGATATATTGATGATATTTTTGCTATATGGCAACATAGCATTGATAATCTAAATGCCTTTTTACAAGATATAAATTCTAGAGAGCCTACAATTAAGTTTACTTTAGAGATAGAGAGGGAATATAAATTACCATTCCTCGACACTTTAATAATAAAACACAACACATTAAAACACAGATAGGTATCTCAATCGCTCAAAATCAGTCAAAATAGGAGTAATTAAAAGTTTATATGTCAGAGCAAAACTTGTTTGTACCGACAGTGATACACTGCAAAAAAAAACAAATTACATCAAAGACATTTTACTAAAAAACAATTACCGAAAAAATTTCATAGATAAATCTTTTAAAACTTTTGATACCAGACAAATCAGACAAGTTATTAATAACAATAACTAATAATTAAAAATAATAACTCTCAAACAATTAACCTCATAATTCCTTACATCCGCGGTATTTCTGACACAATTAAAAGAGTAGGAAATAAATACAACATAAGAACGACATTTAAAACAAAAAATACTCTTAGATCTATATTAACAAAAATTAAACCAAACAACACACAACAGAATACAAAAATGTGGTTTATAAAATTCCCTGTGAATGTGGCAAATTTTATGTAGGTAAGACATCTAAACCGTTAGATATTAGAATAAAAGAACATAAAAACCTTCTTAGAAAGGACGATATTAATAAATCTAGAATTTGTCTACACGCATGGGAATCGGGACATAAAATCAAATGGAAAAATTCCAAAACGGCATTAAAATAATCGGTAACAAAATATAGAAAATTAAAAGAAACCGCTATAATTAATTTAAATAAAAATAAACGTATTGCTATACCTTCCGTAGATTTAAATTCAATATGTTCCCGATTCTAAAGAATACAATTAAAAACGTTTAAGTATTTCAATACACAATAATCATACAGTAAACCTCACTAATATATATTTTTTGGTAGTATATCACTGTCATTAAAACTATTATTGTCAATGTAAGTATCATTGACATATACAGAAAATATATTTACTTCTTATCTTTTCAGTATATATAGAAAATAATATGATTTATTTTTTAGATTGGTTTTTAAAACGGGAGGAGATCTCCCGGAACGTTAACGTAGTGGTATATCGTAGTAATATATCACTATCTTTAAAACTATTATTGTTAATGTAAGTATCATTGACATATACACAAAATATATTTAGTACCTATCTTTTCAGTATATAGAAATATTAATATGATTTATTTTTTAGATTCGTTTTGAAAACGGGAAGACCTCCCGAAATGTTAACGTTCAAAAGTTTGTATTTATTTTAGAAAATTTTTGTATTTTTTAACACGCTTTTATTAGCTTCACATGTATCTATCTATGTAATGGAATCTTTAAACGTCCTTTT
Source organism: Cosmopolites sordidus (assembly GCA_031761425.1). NCBI lineage: Eukaryota > Metazoa > Arthropoda > Insecta > Coleoptera > Curculionidae > Cosmopolites > Cosmopolites sordidus. The sequence goes on along the minus strand of JARFXV010001226.1, from coordinate 1,173,928 downwards.
CCACTTCGAAACGTCAGATTAAATTGAAACTTTGCACACTTATTAAAGACCGATGACCATACAATAATTAAATAAGTTTGTCCCATTATCCTGAACAGGATCGTCAGAATCAAGGATTTGCTTTCGGAAAGGGAGCCTGAGACACGGTAACGCCTAAGGAAGGCTATAGGAAGGCAGGCAGCCTAGGAAGGCAAATTACCCACTCCTGCCACGGATAGGTAGTGACGAAAAATAAATAATAATTTAAAAAACTAAAAAACCCGCTTTTATAGCAGATCAAACTAAAAAATTAAAAATAAATTATAGTTTAAAAAAACTAAAAAACACGCTTTAATGGTAAACGATCTAAAAAGTAAAAAATAATTTTCAATATAAGAATAAAGTGATCAACGAGAAAATTGTGTCAAATGTGAATTGTGAAAAATGTGTCATTGTTAAAAAAGCGTGGAGTGCTCGATATCAGTTGTTATAAATATTTCCATTAAATTTGGTTTACCATTAAAGCGTGTTTTTTAGTTTTTTTTAGACTATATTTTTCTTTAATTTTGTTTGTTAGGGAAATTTATTACAGAAATAGAATCACTGAGAAATTTGTTTCCGTTTTGTTTTCGTTTTTTACCCAGTGATTCTTTATTTACATAAGAACAGATATTTTTGATATTTTTTGAGTTTTAGATCGTAGCGAAAAACCCAAAATAAAGAAAAAAATATATGAAGACGCCACAATCATTTAGAATACTATCCAAATTGTCCTAAACTGCTATATTTTTAGTTAAATAGCGCTCCAAAAATAAAATTAGATACACCGATGTGGAATTTGACAGTTAAGGATCTAAAGGTGCAAGCTTAATAAAGAAATTGGGTTGTCCGTAAAGTTTTTATTTTTCCATCAGTTGCTCTTTTAACCCTTATAAATAAAAATCTGCGTCGGATTAGTAATGTTTATTTACTTATTATTAAATCCTATTGTATTCAAAATGAAAATATCGGTCGATAACTTTCATTTACGCTACATTATGCTTTTTTATTTCAAAAAGGGCAAGAACGTTCTCCGGACAAAAGTCAAGATTTGTGTCTTTACTTGTGTCTTTCAGTTAGGTAGACTATATTGAAAAAGTGGATTGGTCGGTTTAGGGGCAGAGGGGTTCAAACAATAATGCTGAAAAAATCAAGGCTATAATAGCCGAAGATCAATGCAACACGATCCGTAAGGTAGCAAATAAGATAAATATTGGCAAATCGATCGTTTTTGACAAAAAAAGGTACATCTGCCATAGAAAAACAGGATACAAAGAAGCAATTAGAATGTTTCTCCCAATCCGCCAAACTTTGAACCAAATTTTTGAAAAGGAACAGCAAACATATTGTTATACAAAGGTCTAAATTTATCTTTTATTAATGCATACTTGTATTAAAGTTGAGTGGTTATCACAATGAAAATAAATATTATAATATTCTGTCATAAGCCAACAATTTTATTCTGGGCTATTGATATTGATAATATGTACCACCGTACGAGGAATGCTATTTATGTATTCGAAATACCAAATAAAAATAAATATTTATCGTTTGAACGTGGTTTTATTGTTTTTCAAAATATGCTCTGCAATGATAGATAGACTTTTGTATGTGTCTGAACCAATTTTTATAGCAGTCTTTCCATTCCGATTGAGGTATCTCCAAAACATGCATTTTGAATGCATCAACCGCTTCTTATGGCGTCGAAAATCATTAACCACGTAGTTTATTCTTCAAGGACGGGAACAAAATGAAATTACTGGGTGCCAAATCAGAACTGTATGGCATATGACCTATGACAATTCGATGTTTTGACCGGTCAAATATTGAGTTGTTTGGTCCAATGTGTGAGAGCTCGCGTTGTCCTTGTTAAGAATGATCTTGCATCACTGGTTGTTTTTTTTATTTCTTCAAAGACTTCTGAAAAACAAACGGTTGTGTATCATTCAAAATTGACCGTTCTATGATTATCTAGTGGCACTGTAGCCACATGCCCCTCTATTCCAAAAAAACAAGCGACCATTTCCTTCAAAGTGCTTTTTGCGCGAACAACTTTTGTTGGGTTTGGCTTATTTTAAAAGGCCCATACAGTCGACTGCTATTTACTTTCAAGCTCAAATGTAAAGATCCAAGATTCGTCTCCTGTGTAGATGTTATATACGGCTTTGGACGCACCACGAATGTATTATTTTGAGCATTTCTTTGCACCAATCGACACGAGCCTTTTTTGACCGATTGCCAAAATTACGCGGAATTTTAACACGCACAAATATTTTTCATAGCTAAATGTTCATTTAAAATTTTGTGTATACTTGTCATACTAATGTCCAAGAATGCATCAATCTTACGGTATGTCACATGACGATCTTGCTTTATTAGTTCGCGCACAGTATCGTTGTTTTCTGGCGCAACAACCGATTTTGGTCGACCTTCTTTAAATTCGCCCATGAGCGAACGACGGCCACGATTGAATTCACTAAACCAATTATATACCGTGGTTTTATAGAGGCTTCATCGCAAAAAGTTGAAATGAGTCGATCGATGCACTATTGTCGAAAGTCCAGTAAATCATCGCACGAAAATTCTCACGAGTTAATTCCATTTTTTGACTGAGATGAAATTTTTAAGTCACTGAATGTTAAAAATGTCAAATTTTAGGATGTATATGTCAAATGGTGCGTAGCAACACCATTGTTGCCAATTCCGGATACATATTTAGCAACCCTGGTAATAATGCATTTTGATAGGCTATAAACAACAGGATCAGACAGAAATACCTATCATCAGAAATGTTAGGGTAGAAAAATCGCTTTTGTTAAAATAAAATTAAATTTAAAGGAATCTCTAGGAGAACTAAAGACAATGCATAAAACAAATGAAATTGTATATTATTTCAAAAATATGTTTTATTATAATCGTGCTATAAAAACTACATGCTATAACCAAGGGTTATTATTCGGATTATTGTTTTTTCTCTAAAAGCCAAACAAAAACCAATCTCATCTGAGCTTAAAGCTCTGTCAAAAACATGGTTTGCGGTACAAAGCTTGTACGAAAATAAAACTAAAAAATTTGAATATACGAAACATTTTATGCCACACTGGTCCGGCGAAAAGGTACGGAAGAGCCGTTTTATTACAAACATGCGTTGTAAATTTGGAAATATCGATTTCGCTATTCTGTAATTAAGCTGGGACTGGTCGTAAAACGTGATTACGTTCATATATTGACGACAAGTATTAAACAAAGTTCAGTTTTTCTCATTAGTTTTTGTGATTACTGCAAAAAGCATAAGCTTTTAAAAGGGATTTTTACTCAACATTATTTAATTAAATAAATCCAAAATCTTAAATTCATTATATAGAAGAGAAGCAGTAGTGTAACAGAGAGTTGTGTATAAAGGAAGCGCAATGTTCAAAAACCCGCTCCGGTCTCTTTACAGCCCATGACACTATGATTAAATTTTCTATCACTTTTCTGCAAAGGGTTCTATGTCCGCCATGGCGGCGTGGATGTTAGCTTTGAGCTTTAATATGGCCCCAGGGAGAAAAAGTTTAAGTGTGTTAAGTAGTACGATCTTAGTGGCTAATTTGCATTTTCGATTCTCAAAATTATAGAATCTATAAAGTTGCTAAGTAAATAATTAATTGTTTCAACATCTACATGGTGCACGTTGTGCTCTATTGCTGAAAATTGAGATCAGTTGTCCCATAACTTCAATTTCAGGCCACAAAAGTCTTCAAAAAAACAAGGATATTTTCCGTGCTCCATGTAATAATTGCTCATTTATTCAGCCGCGTCCCCAAATATCAGCAAACGCCTCCCTAGATCAGTTTCTGGCCTTAAGCCTTAAGTTCGGAAAGCAGCTAAAGAAATTACCAGGGGAACGATCGTATTTATCGGATTTTTCGGATGAAGTCTGTAATAATATGTAATTCACACCACCCTGTGGTGAACATTGGCTACAGTTAAACTGTTCAAAGCCGCCTGTGCTCTCACTCAAAAAGCCTGTTATCAAATCTCAATTTTTGACTTCAATTGACCTTTAATCTTCATCTTGTGTCCAAGGATTCTATCTACAAATGTTCGACATTGCTGATGTTCGAACAGCTTTAGTTCTTAAATCAATTGAATCTTGAAAGTATATTTGGGGAATATACTCTGTAATATCGCGGGAGAAAAAGTGTAGAATGTGTTAACGAATGAATAGTTACGAAATTTCAAATACTGTGACTTATTGCGACTATATATAATTCTAGTGGGAACTAGTTGGACGGTTACGTTTTAGAAACTTGACGTGTTACAAATAACCATTCTTTTCAATGTACCTTTTGACTTGCGTTATTGCGTGCGCTAACGCACGCCTCCTTCCGGTCCACATGTTTGCGACAGTTTCATTTAAGATTTCTGGCGAGTTCAGTAAAGACGGTTTTTTAAAAACGTTGAAAACATTTTATTTTGTAAGAACCTACTGTTAACTGTATAGTTTCAGTTTCATGAATACATCTAACATTGTCATATTAGCCGCTATGAATGCTGCTGTGTTGGTGTTGATAAGAAAACGGGAAATAAGGGAAAATACAGAAAATATCTATGGACAAAGGAATATTTAGAATAATTGAATTTACTACACAAAAATATACACTAAAAAATATTCCTTACACACTCAATTTACAATTTCATTACTTTTTATTTAATTTAATCTAAAATTCCCTTGTATCGGAAGGTGTCAGACTGGCAGCTTATACATATTTCAGCGTGATGGTATTTCATAAATTTTTACCCTCAATGACCAGTGGTAATTTTCTAGCCTCATTCCAATTAATTCCTCGTTTTTCTGCCGCTAGTCAAACTGGAACTCAGTCTGGAACTTCCAACTTTATTTTTTCTCTGTGTTTTCGCTTCATAGATTTGTTTTGCTAATATTTCTTCATTCATTCTGTGGATGCATCCTAGCCAATTCGGTTGTCTTTCTTCTATAGCCCTTTCTATTGGTTTTGTTTCCAGTTTTTCCATTACTGTCGTATTTCTCACTCTATCCCTTCTTGTAATTACTTCTATTTTGCGTAGGAATCTCATTTCTGAAGCTGTAATTCTATTTTTGTTTGCCTTTGTTAAGGGGACCCGGTGGTCTAGAATTTTCAAAAAATCGTTTTTTTTGTAATATTTTGAAAGTATCGCCTTTGGAGAATATATTGTTAAATTTTTATGATGATATTGACAGTATTTAAGGTTTTACAACCCTCTTAGCAGGTAGCGAACGGTTGGCGCATCTTGATTTGATCCATTGTTCGTGGCAATGCTGTTGCTTGGGTCTTAAATAATTTGAATGGCGTTTGAGAACGTGACGCGCGGCAAGTATATAAAGCCGACCGTCCCATGGGGCATATTTTTATTAAAAATATGTTTTTGTATGCTTCTTAAGTATGGTAATATACCGACAAAGTTTTATTACCGTTATTCATTATTTTCACCTAAAAAAAAATCCTAAAAATGCCTTAAATTTACGGATACCAAACCACCGGGTCCCCCTAAGGTCCAAGATTTGTTACCGTATATCATTGATGGTCTAACTAATTTTTGATACACCTGTGCTTTTACCCCTTTCGGTATCTTTCTTTTTCCTACTAATGTTATTTTTAGGGTGTTGTATAGTTTACCTGCTTTACCATTTTTCGTTCATTTCACCGCCCAACTTTCCATTATCTTCTATTATTGTACCTAAATACTCATGGTTTTTGACTTGCTCCATTTTATATTTTATTTTTGTGTCGGCAATTACAATTGTTTTGCTTTTGTCGATATTTATTTCCATGTTTACCTTTTTTAGCTCTTTCATCGCTACATACATCGCGATGGGACGGTGTATTACCGTCAACAAACGCCAAATGCCTTGTTGACGGTATTGTGGCCGCGCACGACCAATACGCGACAACAGTCGCTTCATAACACCAAGATAATACACAACATTGATCGTTTGATCAGGTGGAATGAACTCCTTGAACAATTGGAAGAACAATTTCTTCCGTATCATAGAAATAAATCAACATTGCTTTGATTTTTAACTTCTCGAGACGGCTGTTCTTCGGATTTAGCTCGCTCGGATGCTTTCATTCGGCATATCCTCATCAAATATATTATAACTATATTAAGTTCTTTTTTTCGGAAGACACACCTTGTATTTACTTAGATTATCTTTTTTTTCTAAAATTTAATTAAAAAATATATAATCTGAACTCTTGACTGAAAAGCAGTGTTAAACATATGTTTTTTTTTGTACAAAATCCACACAGAAATAAAAGTAAAAAATTTAATATCCCTAACATTTCATGCCAGGCTGGTACGGCCAAAGGTATGTAAAAGCCGTTTTATTACAAACATGCCTTGTAAATTTGGAAATATCGATTCTGTTATTCTGTAATTAAACCGGGGCCAGCCATAAAACGTGATTACTTGTATTACTAGAAATTTTTAATCGAGGCTCAGTTTTTATCATTAGTTTTTGCCCTGCACTACAAAAAAGTGTATACTTTAAAAACGGTTTTTGTCAACTTTATTTTCTTATAACTGGTATTAAAAAATTTGTTTTAGATAACACGATTTTTAGCCCAATTCATTTTTTAATATCACTTCTCTGGCCAAAGAGTTTTTCAAATTGCCTGAGTCTAATAAAAGTTAATTTATTTAAAGAACTCGCTATTAAATATGACTTACAAAATATTTAGCAAATTATTAGAAATACAATTAAATGTACAAATTGAAGAATATTAAGGAGGATTCAAAAGAAGACGATCAACTGGAGAATTTCTATGAATATAATTCATAGTCGTCCGTCACCTATTGATGAACTATGAACTATTTTTCCCAGATTTCCCAGACCAAATTTTACCTTATGCTGATGAAAAAATGGATCTAGAAATAAATTTAACAAAAACTAAGTACATGAGGTTAACAAAACAAAGAAATGAACAACATGTGGGTATTGATCTAATAATAAATGGAACACTATTTGAAAAACTGTATAGTTTTAAATATCTAAGCTGAGAAGTCACGATGCACATTGAATGATCAGAGGACGTTACAGCAAAAATAACGTCTGGTAATAAACAGATTTTTCGCTCTATATCTTAAAATACAAATCAAGAAGAGGACATATTTTTACATTCTTTATACAATTTTTATTTAATATAAACATGTAAAACGTATTAAATCTATGGGAAGACATTAGTGAAGAATATTATAAATAAAAAATATATTACATGAGATATTATACAGCGACTAAAACTTTTAGTTTTTCCTGTTGTGTCCTGTATGACTTTTTTTTTAAAACGAGCAGCACATAGATGGGTTTGGCTGGCAATGGATCACCCAACATAGATGGATTCCAGTGTCCCTGGTATCTTGCTTCCATCGTCCAGATGTCCTGGTGAAACCTCTCCTCTTGTACGTCGCTTACTGTACCCAAATTTTTCGCAAAACAATCCAAATAGGAGAGTAAAAAATGCATATAAAGTTTTTTTATAGTTTTCATCTTTTTTGTTGCCCAGAAATCCTTACAAAACAGTTCCAAGCTGCCAATTCCTTTTCATTTAATGTGTCTTGAAAGCGAAAATGACTTAAAAGTTTCCTTATTTGAGGTCCAATACTTTTGGATGCGATTAGGATCCAATGGATTGGGGAATGGAAGGAAATAGCAAACAATAGAAATCAGTGGAGAGGAGTCCAGACTGTGCTTAGACCGGAACTAGTGAAAATGGATTTAAATAGAAAAATTACATATACAATGTTATAACTAGTGATATGTAAAATACGGTATTGTGAACATTATACCCTAGGCTTTCAGGGTCTGTAGAGCTTTTAAATCAAACTAATAACAACTATAAAAACGCGCCAACTGAAATACTTCAGATATGTAATGCCATGGCTGCAAAAATTTAGATAAGTTCAACTCTACATCGAATCAGTTATTTAGAGCAGCTGTAAATAAAGTGAAAATAGTTAAGATGGTCGCCAACCTTCGTCTGTAAATATTTGACTTTATTTATGTGAAGCCATATGCTTATACAGACAATAATAACCTAGGCCTTCAGGGCCTGTAGAGCTTTTAAATAAAACTAATAACAACCATAAAAACGCGCAAACTGAAATACTTCGGTCATGTAAAGCCATTGCTGCAAAAATTGAGAGAAGTTCAACTCTACATCGAATCAGTTATTTAGAGTAGCTGTAAATAAAGTGAAAATAGTTAAGATGGTCGCCAACCTTCGTCAATAAATATTTGACTTTATTTATGTGAAATCATATGCCTACAGACAATAATAGCTTTAAGTTATTGGATTGATGTAAAAGATCCATTTATAAAGAACAATTTTATTTATTAAAAATTATATTTATTCAATATATAAGTATAAGTGTACTTTATTTTAGTTTTGCATCACCTTGCACCTTCTTTGTCCATGGCTTTCACAAAGTTTTTCATTAATCCTAGCTTAATATGGAGAGGCGGAAGAAGCATCTTTTTTAGGTTAATAAGGGGGCATATTTTATATTTGAAGTGCCAGGTTCAAAAGAAGTTCTATGAGACCAATTTTTCTTACTCTAATGTTCTTTTGTCTCCTTATAATCCCATAGACATAAAAATTAGCAGGGAGTTAAGGGGGTTATACAAAGTATATTATAATAACCCCCTTAAAGTACTAGGATACCTATCACCTTTAAATCCCCACAAATATCCCACTGATACAGTTCATATTTAACGCGATTTAGTGTGGTTGTTAAATTGTCATAGATTTATTTTATTGTCACTGAATGGGCTAAAGGAATAGATTTGTTTTTTGTTTCCATTATGAAGCAAGACTGCTTTTAGGCTATATTTCGACAAATCTATGAAAATACGCCACTCGGAAGGTACATATTAAGTTCACACCATCAATATCATAACGGACACATAGCGATCATCCCATTTTATAAAAACTTCAAAATGCTACATTCCGTTTTCGGTGAAGTGAAATACTTGCATTGTTATCTAATAGGCTCTACTGCTGAAGTCTGGAACCATGAAGTTCCCATTTTTGTTTTGACAGTCCCAGGTCACGTACCAAATGATTTATGGATACTGAATTTTATCCCTTTGCTTTTTTGAAATCCCTTCTGTTTTAGTAATACAAAAGTAACAAATCACTTACATGGCCAGTAGGTTCTCTCCACACCATGGGAACAGCAAACGGCATAATTTTTTTCTTAAGATGCATCCACTGAACTAAATTTAGGTGACAACTCACACAGCAAATGTGAGGAGCCTAACTTTTATCTTAATCTCCAATTTGGCACTTAACATATAAATGATAGCCTTTTTTGACTTCCTCGGATATAGAATTAGATTGTGACTTTAAAGTAAATCGTCCGCATATATAACAAAATTTATCCGCTGAATTTTTGCAAAATCGATGACTAGAACTTCCCATTTTATAAAAAAATCGGCTTAAACACTTGACTGTACTGAAAACGAGACAGAAACAAATTAGACTATAGAAAATAATAAAACTGCCCTTAAAGGTTCATATAATACTGTGGAAATACGCCCTCTACTGTCTTGTGGTAATTCCTCTACATTGTCTATTCCATAATATAAAGGAAAAACAGGTAGTTGAAAATGGGACGTGCTAGGCCATTTCTGTGAAAAGGTGTTTTAATAACTACTTAAATGAAATGCAAGAGAAGTATTCTCATCAATGTTACAAAAATCATGTCGACCTGTGTAATTAGACCAATAGTACTATTCGGGTTAAAAACGTGGATTTTGACAATGAAAAACGAACTATCGGCAGGTGCCTGGGACAGAAGAATACCAAGAAAAATATATGTTCTCATCCAAACGGAAGGTGGTTAAAGAATTAGAACAAATGCAAAACTAGCAACAATTTTTAATAGTCCAGATATAGTAAAGGAAATCAGGAAAAAAACGACTGAGTTGGTGGTGCCACATCGAGCGGATAGATAACGAAATACCAGGCTAGGAAATATTGGGAAAGGGCATAGAGCGATCAAGACCGAAGGGAAGACCAAATAAGAGGTGGAGTGAGGAAGTGAGGAAGGATCTGCAAAAGATGGGAATAGCGGAATAGAAAAGGAGAACGAGAGATAGAAAGGAGTGGGCAAGGATAACGACAGAGGCAAGAAAGCATTGATACAAACGGCGGCACTCCTCTATAACGAGAATATAGTTGTTATGGAAACGGGTGGTCACTGCTCCATATAAAAAATATATATTGGCCTGCTTATCTCTAGAGGGATGCAAAGGCCGCTGATAGGCTGTCAAGACATAGAGAAGAAGAATATAAAAACTGTATACATTAAAAGTTATTTATATTGATCATTGTGATATACAAGGTTATCATTGTGATATGCAAGATACATTGATCGATCCAAATATACAAGGTAGGCCACGGAGAGCCTACGTTTTAAGAATGGACAATACTTAGCTAGTAGAGGAAGAAACGGTCTGCGGTAACATCCATTGATTCTTCATACGAAGCTGTTTAGTATTCATCATGCCACTGTTGAGTGGAGAGCACCGCATGTTTGCTCACAATGCATTCGTTAAAAATGGTGAGACCGTATTAAAATGCAACGGCTCTTCAGGCGTTACTTTAACATCGGACGTCATGATCAGATCCCAACCCCAGACCGCAAAATGTGGATACGATAAAAGAGGGTAACACTATAGAGTAATTTTTGCACCAAGATTTAAGTTTTTATAGGTATAAATTGACGATTGTTCAAAAGTTTAATAGAGATGACTAATAACAATGCCACATATTTGCTCAAACCATGCGTAACATGTTTGAAGAAAACTAAGATCTCGCCATTAGCAGGGACATTAACTTGATGAAGCCTATTTTTGATTAAATCGGTTAGCCACTTAACGAAACTATCAATTTTGGACCTTAAATAATCCACCTGAATTGAACCAAAGATAATTGCACGATTGTTAAAACAATGATGTGACAGGGCGAATTTTCGTTTGATTTTTTTTTCGAATAAGATGGAGCCATCATTCAGCTTGCTACGTAACGAAAAAATATCTTGAGCTAAGTACCAGCACCGGAACCATAAGACGACGTTTACAACAACAGAACCTACGATATCGTAGAGTAGCCAGGAAAGTTCCGTTTTTGAATTTTGAAAAAGAAACTGTAGTGAAGATTTTCAACGTGACTGGGAAAACATTATTTTTAGCGATGAAACCAATATTACTGTATTTGATTCTGATGGCAAATTGGATGTGGAAAGAGATATTAATGAAGAATTAAATCGACGTAATACTTAGGGTGCTTTTCATATAACGGAGTAGGTTCAATACTTTGGATACACGAAAATATGACAAAAAAAATTTACTCAAGAAGCTTAGAGATAATTATGCTATCTTACGTTGCAGAGAATGTCTTTACAGGGGGTCTATCGAAAAGTGACTGACCCCAACAACAGGCTCATGTGATAAAGCAGTGGTTCAAAATGAAACATATTAAACTGTTAGGGTGGTCTTCACAGTTCCCGGATGAAAATTCGATCGAGAACTTTTGAGAAGAGTTAAAATGACATCTTGCTAGTAAAAAAAATACCAAACAAGAAGACATTGTGGTAAGAAATTCATACAGCTTGGTATTCAATACCTGTAGAAGCATGCCAATATATAATCGACTCCATGCCAAGAAGATATCACTAATCAAAACTTAATCAAACACTAATTAAGAATATGAGCAATACTACAAAATACTAAGCTTCGGAAATTATATAGACTAAACAGTTTTATGCACTTTTAATTTGTTTGTTTTTAAATTGCTATATATATTACTCTTTTTTTAATCACGTAATTTTTTCTCAATCAAATATTTTTTTATATTTTTATTATTTATTATTTATATTTATTTATATTTTTTAAATAAAGTTAGATAATAAGCAAAAAAATGTTGCCAAAAAACGAAAACAATATAGAAAAGGAAGGCTATAATCAAACGCTAAATTGCTCGTTAGTAAATTAGTTTACATTGTCTAAAATCTCGAGGCAGCGCCTTATCTCCCTGATCCCCCTTTTCCGAAGATAAGCCTCGGGTAGCACGTGCACAAGCACCTCTCATTTACATCCCCCAGGTAATCAGTTCGACGCAATTACTAGAGTTTCGGAAATGGACCGTTCTAGCTTTTCGGAGGCCTCTTGTTACGTCCACTTGACTGGAGGGCCTGGAAAAGTAACAAAATGCAAATTATTAGGAAAGCTCTTCTAATTTCAAGCTAACATTCGAAGTTGTTATTAAATTTGTATAATGCCGTTTTCTCAACGAAGTTGGCAAATCTGAATTTATCAAGAGTTAACGTACCATAAACGATTTAGAAGGTCTTGTTTATCTTGCAGTTAAGTTATTATTATAGTGAGATTAACGGTAGTAGAGATATTTAAAATAGTGTATTCAGTCACTGCAAGAAACAAAGCCGTTATAAAAGATTATCAGCAAGTTTGGTGATTATTTATATGGATACCCTACTCATTATATTTCAGATTGTCTGGCCTACGTTTTTTTTTGTTTTTTGTTTCCTTTCTGTCTATCTACTTATCCGTCTTTTTATCTATCTGCCTTTCCATCTTTAGATATTCCTGTCTTTGTGTCTTTCCATTTTCCGTCTATCAGCTTCTCCATCTTTCTGCGTTCCTGCCTCTCTACTTTTTTCTCTTGCTGTATTTCTATCTTTCTATATTTCTGGATTTTTATTACTTTGTCTCTCAGTCACTCAGTCTCTCTGTTTCTCTGTCTCTTAGCTTCTCTACCTCTTTGCCTCTTTGTATCCTATATCTCTTTGTCTCTTTCTGAGTTTTTATTTCTATCTATCCCTTTTTGTCTGTTGTAGCGTTTACAAATTATCGGCCACTACAGACAGTATTATTTTACTCGGGTTTTGCTTCAAAGCACACCTGTATACTCCAGGACAAATGTCGAAACAGTCGAACATCACGCCTAGTGCTGAACACATGCCTCCACTCCGATAAGACGGGCAGCGATCTAGGAGTTGACGCCGGCGACAGTCCTGCTTTAGTAATCCCTCCATTTGAGATATGTTGATTAGCTGGCCAAGCACTACACAAACTTATTTTTTTGTTTTTTTGTAAAGGGTTTTAGAGCCCGGCGGTTTTTGAGCCTGGTCGTTTTAGAGCCCGGTTGGTTTAGACCCCGGTCGTTTTAGACCCCGTTCATTTTTGAGCTCAATCATTTTGGGATACGGCCATTTTGGTACCCAGTCATCTTGGACTATAGTCATCTTGGACTATAGTCATCTTAGTCCATCGGCATTCCGAACTATAAACTTCTTGGACCCCGGTTATTATAGGCTCCTCTTAGGATCCAAGCAGTTTGAACAATGAACTGCTCAGTAATCTATCATATTAGTATCTGGGAAATTCAGAGACTGGCTGGATAGGTGAACAGCACTACAAAAGGACAAGTCCAGATATTACTGGTTTGAATGATTGTGGGGTGTTCATTTTTTTTTTGATTTTTCGCCACGATCTAAAACTCAAAAATATCTGTTTTTATATAAATAAAAGATCACTGGGTAAAAAAACAGAAACAAAACGGAGACAAATTTATCAGTGATTCTTTTTCTGTAGTCAATTTGCCTAACGAACAATTTTAAAAAATATAAAACATTTCTAAGATAAATACGTTAAATACGTTAAATATTTGAACGTTAACGTTTCGAGAGGTCTTCTCCCGTTTTCAAACCGAATTTAAAAAATAATTTATATTAATTTCTATATAATACTGTAAAGATAGGAAGTAAATATATTTTGTGTATTTGTCAATCATACTTACATTGCCAATAATAGTTTTAATGACAGTTACATACTACCAAAAAAATATATATAGTGCCGTTAACTGTCTGATTATTGTGTATTGAAATACTTAACCGTGTTTAAGTGTATTCTTTAGAATCGGAAATCCTATTGAATTTAAATCTACCGAAATTAAATAAAAATAACTGTATTGATATGCCTTTGGTAGATTTAAATTCATTATGGTTCCCGATTCTAAAGAATACAATTAAAAACGTTTAAGTATTTCAATACACAATAATCACACATTAAACCTCATCTATATAATTTTTTGGTAGTATGTCATTGTCATTAAAACTATTATTGTCAATGTAAGTATCATTGACATATACACAAAATATATTTACTTCCTATCTTTTCAGTATATATAGAAATTAATATAATTGATTTTTTAGATTCGTTTTGAAAACGGGAGGTGAAGACCTAGGGAAATGTTAACGTTCAAAAGTTAGTATTTATTTTAGAACCTTTTTGTATTTTTTAAAATTGTGTTCGTTAGGTAAATTTATTACAAAAAAAGAACCACTGAAATAAGAGAGTGTCTCTGTTTTGTTTTTGTTTTTTACCCAGTGATTCTGTATTTACATAAGAACAGATATTTTTGATATTTTTTTAAGTTTTAGATTGTGGCGAAAAACAAAAAAAAAAGATTACTTTATTAATATCTTCATTAATATTCATCACTGATTCTGAAATTACAATTTGTCTATCATCGTTTAATAATGCTATATAATTTGATTTCATTTAATTTAATTTAGGTTGATTTATGGTTAATTTAATTTTCTTTGTACGCTAGACTAGAGCCCTTGTACTGTTAAAATGTTTGTTTAAGGTTAAACCTTTTAATTTGTCTCCCTAGTTAAGTAGGGTAGTTGTGAACACCACAGTTAGATTCTTTCCTTTTATGTTATAATTGTCTTTTACTCATTTTTTGTTGTATTGGTCTCTGAATTTGTGTTTGTGTGTATTAAATATTTATTACTGTTACTGAGTATTTTTAGTGAAAATAAACTTTTTTCCTGTTTTAAGGTTTGCCTTTTTTTTATCTTTTGTGATAACGAAGAATCGGATAGCATCCTATTAACGTGCCCGTGTAATCCATCCATGAACTACGACCCAACTGCCTCAGGCAAACGGCTGCCATCGTTGTAACTTTAGTAACTTTTAAGATAAAAATAAGTTTACATAACACTCTTCTTCGGTCTCTCCCTATATCTCTCTTTATCTATTTGTCTCTCTTTCTCTCTCTTTATCTCTCTTCGTCCCTCTTTATCCCTCTCTATATCTTTGTGTCTCTCTGTCTTTCTGTCTTCAGTCTTTTATACCTCCGATTTTCTTGTTTACTTATTCTAAACGATTTAAAAATATTAGGTTTCCGACATTTCCCATTTTAGATTTATTTTAATTTGTCAAATTACTGATAAGGCACTTTAATTTCGATACATTTTTGGAAGTTTCTAGATTTTCACATGAAAAATATATGAAATAAAGTTGTCCCACGAGTCCAAAAAATTCCAACAATACCTCTAAAATATTTAATCTCATTTTGGCGACTGATTTATCCAGTGTTTTATTAAACCCGTTAAAAATCTTTTAATAAAACAGCAAATTGCTGGAGCCGGCCTTATTAAAATTCTCCGTAGCGATTTTTACAACTGGAAGCGTTTTTTGGGACAATTTCACGGTGTATATTTTTAGATGTTAGGGTCGCTTTCATCCGCCCTTCCCCCTTTTCCTCTTCCCCACGTTCCCAACCACCCTTCCGACTTAATCTCCGAAGGTCGTAGAAAGCAAAATCGAGATAATTATCAGAGATAATTACAAATTATCAACGACAATGCGCGTCGCACTCGTAGTACATTTGGGGAAACAGTTTTAATGGATTTTTTCGGATACGGGTTGGGATTTTTTTTATTGGAAAGGACGTAAAAAGGATTTTTATGGATAGAGATTGCTATTAGAAACCTAATAATCATCGCAATCGGCAGGAAATTATTCGAAATGTGTCCGTATAGATTTTTGTGGAAGCTTTTGGATTTCCTGGATTTGTGATTTGATGGAAATTGATTATTAAAAGGATTTTTCCGAATTAAAAAAAGAATTAATTGATAACATCGTTAGTTTTATAAGTTCAAATAATAAATACGCTATGTTTCCATGTTTAAATATCAATAATTAGCAGAAATATTATGCAATTATACAGCGCCTGTCAACGCTACTATCCATAGCTAGAACGGGAGAAACATCAACATCGAAAGCGGTCGGGAAGAGCAGAGATACACCGAACAATACTAAAATACATATATTCCTTTAAATAAAGCTGTCAGATTTTTCAAATATATGTAAATTAAAAGTGTTCAAATCCGCAGTATGAGACCAGTACACCATCGTTTCTCAAACTGTTTAGTGTTGCGACCCACTAAATAGCCAAAAAGTTAAGTAAAAAACGTTGCGACCCCCTCATTACAATATATTAATTTGACGATTCGTCTTTTTTTTACTATCGTGATTTATGAAGAATGATTTTCATTTTTCAATGGCTTGTAAATTCCGACGAGGGTGTTCATACGCCTACAAATCGTGAATAAAACGAAAAAATCATATATTTGTCTTTGTATTAAATGACGAATCGTTAATGAGGGATATATGTGTTAATGGGCCGTTACACTTACACCGAAATACCGCACACCGCCACAAATATCAAAATACAAGACTTGTGTAACCCCTTATTCATATATTACCTTTACCAGTTCGAACCTGTATCCTACATTTACACGAATTTATAAAATGACCGACCCGTGCAACTTGCACAACCTGCGACGCATGCAAGACATATCATTCGTCACGAGTGCGCTATGCAGGTTCGTACAAGCTATGCGCTTTGGTAATAAAAACAAAGGAACGAGACGTAGAATTTCATTGTTAATTATATTTTTTCCAAAACAAGTACTACGATTTCTTCTATCACCCAGTGTTAAATGCTACGATTTCTTCTCTTAGTGTTAAATAAATTAATAACAGTGTGTGAATAAAATAAATAAATAATATTAAATAAAATGGACAAATTTGTAACAAAACGAAATGCACCTTCTACGTCTGGTAAACCAGTAAATAACAAGACCAGATTGTACTACACATTAGATTGTTCTCCACAAATATGACTCATTGCCTTTCCATAAATCAGGTCGTTGTCGCGAGAAAAAGTTCTAACGAGACATTTTTAATTGCGAGATGAATTGAAAATCTTTTTTACAGATAAAAATATCTCATTTTCAAAGTGTTTTCAAGATGGAAAAACTTTATTACTGTTAGCTTACTTGAGCGATATATTTTAATATTTGAATGATCTGAATACACAAGTTTACAAGGCCGTAACAAAAACATTTTACTAATGACAGACAAAGTCAATGCCTTCAACAGAAAGCTTGGTATTTGGATTATACGCCTTGAAAAATGCAATTTTGATGCATTCACCTTAACTTCGGATTGAATTTAAAAAATTCTGTTATTGGTCGCGTGTTGGAGAGCTTAAAAACGCATTTACGCGAATTGAAAAAGTTGAATAAATTTTTTAACTCAAGATTTAAATAAGGTTTGGCTTGCACGACGTTGTGAATACGCAAGCCTACTAACAGAAGCTTTGAAAACATAGATCCCTTTTCCTACTTCTTTCTTATACGAAAAAAGCTTCTCGTCTATGGTGGCTAAAAACTAAATATAGAAACAGTCACTAGAAAATAGTTTGCGTATGTGTGTTTGTAATGATGATCCACGTATAGAAAAGCTTTTAAATAAAAAACAAAATCAGCCTTGGCATTAAAATATTATTTCAATCAAGTTTGGCTATTATTTTATTTAAGTATATTTCATTATGTTGTTATTACCTGGTAATATTTAATTTTCTAACACTTGTCTTTAAATTGAAAATACTTTAATAAAAAGATGTTTCGTATACAGGTCTTATTTTTGGAACACATTGCGACCCTCCATAAAACATGGAACATGTTGTCCAGGTTTAAAGGCGTAATCGCGGCCGGTAGTTCCTGGCTATAAGGAACTGGCTTAAGGTACTGGTTAAGGTTCCAGCGGGAAACCCCTTTTCAACAGATTTTGCTCATTTCTTTGTAACAGATTAAAAATGACGTTTATTAATAAATCCCGAAGTTTAAGATTTTTTTACCGTTTAGAACGCGAGATATTTAATAACAAAGTTTGCAATTTTCAGGGTCACTTTCCATTTAAAGCATGTCAAACTTCCTTTACACCCAACTATTTTCTATTGTATTAAAAAAATCTCTGGACAGAATTAAAAAAAAATAGGATAGTAAAGAGAATTGTTTTTGAAATAAATTAAAAAAGTAGCACTTTGCCGTTTTGTTTACGAGATATAACAATTTAAGAAATTAGTAAGTTTACAATTTCAACGCGTTATTTTTATGGTTGAACAGTGATCTGGCAACGCTGTGCATACAGTTGTCTCGAGTAGTGTACAGTAAAGAGAGATTAAGTTAATTAAGAGATTAAAGAGAAATTTATATTAATACAAACTTACCGAAAACAGCTTTAGAATTTGTCATCAGAAAGCTGCGCTTTTTTATCCCTTTCATGTACTTTACCTGTCATAACTTGAGTAACAAAAGAACAATTTTTACATCTAACCTACAGTTTGGAATTGAGAGCCAAATGTATTTCTTTTTCTAGATTAATAAGCATAAATCTTTTTTACATTTAAAACATTTTAAATTTTTTCCAAGTTCTAATAACTCTATGATACGCCTTCCTTGTCGAAGGTTAGAATTGACACTTTAATTTTTTTCTGTTGATTTAGTTTTGTTTTTCTTTTGCTTTCTGCATGGCAGAAACATAATTTAATTTTTTAGATATATTTTTTTCTTTTATTTGTTCTTTATGGCGTCGTTACTGTTTTGGCATTTTTTAAATTAATCTTAACAATTTTTATGAATAACTCGATCACATGAGTATACTAGCAGTGACCTTAAGCGCAGAAGGTCAATTTGGATACTGAATTATGTGCCTTTGCTTTTTTGAAATCCGTTTTGTTTTAGTGATACAACAGTTACAATTACTTACATGGCCAGTAGGTTCTTCAGTAGGTGGCTTTAAAATAAATCGTCCGCATATATAACAAAACTTATTCGCTGGATTTTTGCAAAATCGACGACTAGAACTTATCATTTTATATAAAATCGACTTAACTGTGTTGTTTACGAGAATAATATAATCTATAAAAAACAATAAGACTGCTCTTAAAGGTTCATAGAATACTGTGGAAATACCCCCTCTACGGTCAATGTGTGTCTACATTGTCCAGTCCAAAGTCGGGTAAAAATAATTTCAATTAGCCTATAAAGGGGAAGCAAGTACTTGAAAGTGGGACGTCTTAGGCGATGTCTGTAAAAAGGTGTTTTAATAACTACCCAAATGAAATATAAAAAGAGCATTCCCGTCAATGTTACAAAAATCGTGTCGACCTGTGTTATTGAAATATTAAATTTATTTTCTTTTAAAAAACGTCAGATCAAGAACAAAATGTCGATTCCTTAATTCATAAAAGAACATGGGTTAAGCATAAATGAACTATATTTGAAAAATATGTCGATTCTATTATTACTTTGAACTATACAGAGAGGGCCCAAATAATAGAATTACAACAGCTACTGTAAAATGCGGAAAAACTATTTAATGATTACGCCAACATTCAAAGAGAAATTGAATGTTTGGTCGAATCACCAGAAGAAGAATACAAAGACCGTATAGAATTTGAAGAGAGATTTTATTCAATTCTTTCAAAGTCATTATATGAAAGTGTCTACAAAATTAATGCACACAAAATTAATAATGGGTAAAGCTACCAGAAATAAGACTGTCAAAATTTGATGGATATTGTGAATGATGAAATATGATAGACTTGAATTATTGATTCATGAAAACACAACTATAAATAACATTTAGAAATATCACTACGTCAGGGCACCGTTGGTTGGTCCAGCGCAACAAATTATCCAATCACTCTAATTCACGGCCGACGCATACGCAATAGCCTGAAAAACATTATGTGATCATAAGGCAACACATTAAGGCAATATTCATTATACAATATTTAAAAGAGTAGGTTCAAAATATTCAACAACTCATTGATACGTTGAATAAACATACAAGCACTATTGAACAATTAGGAAAACCCGTTAATAGGTCACTCTTCTAATGTATATAGTTTCAAGTAAATTCAGTACAAATAATTTAGCGTGAATGGGAAAAGGAAAAGGTAACATCTTCAACGAATACCTAACAAAACTTGCTGACCTAGAAACAGTCTAGGCCAATTTTCAAAAGGCCGACAAAGAAGTAAAGGAGCACAGAACCAGAGGATTTCTAATAATTTATCCTGATTTTACTCTGTTACAAAAAAAAACAAGGTTAGGATGGATTATCGCTAGCCCCTTTAAAAGAACATTTACGAAAATACCCAACAATATCTTCAAGGCAAAGCATTCATATGATGATGTACAAATTCAGCTCTTAAAATTTTGGAAAGTGAAGAAGTTTTAAAACAAAAACATGTCCTATCAATTGAAAAATAATTTTAGGAAAAAACATTATTGACATTACCCTTCAAGACAAACCAAGAAAATTTAGGTAAATCATAGCAACGAAACGTTTTCTTAGTTTCGAACAAAAGCTTTGTGTAAATGAAACTTTACGTAAACATTAGGTTGAATTTTTACAAGAACGTGAAGAGCTTGATCATATGACGGAAATAGATGACACAGCAGACAATCCATGCTTCAATCTTTGATCAATACTTCATGCCGGATCACGCAGCCAGTCTGGCAACGAAACTGAGAATAGTTTTTAATGTTTCATGTGCAACCTCAAGAGGTCTGTCTCTAAATGACATAAAATGATTGGACCCGTTTTGCAACAAGATTTATTTTTGGTTATAATTCAATTCAGATTGCGTTATATTGTTTTAGTAGCAATAAGTCAGAGAAATCTTCAGAAAAAACGTATTACATTATCATAAAAATAAGCCAATTAAAACATATAGGTTAAACATGGTTACGTACGTTTCCTCGCGATTCGATGTCTTCATAAAGTGGCAAATAAAAGCGAGAACGACCATCCAAAAATAGCCCTCATCATTTGCAATTATATGTACGTTGATGATTTACTCACTACAGTTGATAGCATAGGAAAAGAAAATTACATACGTAAGACAGTCTCACAAGTTCTCTTAAAGCGGAGTTCTGAATTATGTAAACGGAGGTCAAACAAGTCAAATTTTTCTAGAAAGCGAATCTCAAATTTTAAGGCGAATAGTAAACTTTGCAGAAACAAACAATAATTCAGCCGATATAGAACCTCATGGGATCTAACCGAAGTTTATTTCCTATTATAAGCTTTGGTCGTCTGGGCCTAAGTGGAGATGGAATAATTATTAATGCCAATGTATAAGTTAATAGAGAAAAATTTGATAGACTGAATTTCTGCTTGCGCCTTTTCATTGAAGCGCAATGAAATCGATTTATTTTTAAAGCGGATGGTTACAGTTCATAAAAAAATGGATTGGGTACAATAATAATAAGAGTAAGAGATCATGACGTAAGCACGAAGATGCCCCTTCAACCAAGGCAAAAGCCAGTTTACATCCGAAGAAGGTGTATGTGTACTATACATTAAATGGGACTGGAAGAAAGTCATTTATTCTGCGTTGTTACCTAAAAATAGAATATTAATTTGGAAAAAAGATGAATAACAAAGCCCAACTTTCTATGAATAACGAGGAATTGATAAATTTGCATTGCACAGCAACAACGGCAATATTCTTCGGAACGCATAGTTTTTTAATATCGAGCAGCATGGAATGCCTTCGAAATTTGTTAACAATTCGACGAATACATCGCTCAGTTGGGCGATAATGTGCACCATAAAATTTACAAAATACTCTATAAGTTTGGCTCACAGAAAAATGATTTTGATAATATATTTCGACGATTTCTAAACGTTGCTCTGATGTTAAACATTCGATGATGATTTGCTAAGCTATACTGAATAATTTTGTCACTAGAGACGCACACTACCGACATATACTAAAAAAGTAAATACATTTAATATCGAATAGAAAAAAATGGGTCTGAAAATAAATTAAGAAAAAACAAAATGGAAAATAAAAAAGCCGTGATAGAATAATAGAAAATAAAACATTAGGAATTGTGAAGCAAATTGCATGTCGGATAACTAACTAAACCTGGAAAACCAACCACACATTCGAGGTGGATCGGAAACTAGATTCGGATAATCTCTGTTCAGGTATTACCTATTGAGAAATGTCAAGTCGATTAACTCTGCTATGCCACTCACGATTTACGAAAATGGACCAATCAACACGCACATCTTTTGCAATGATAATATTAGATATTCCTAATTCCTAATATATCATTAACTAAGAGGAGAACGTTGTTAAACGATAGCTAAGATGTGTTACCATATTTTCTGTATTTACCCTCCATTGACTTGTTATTCCATTAACTGCAGAATTATCTGACCAGGAACACCTTCCTCGGTGAAGAGAGTTAACTGATTTAAAAAAACCTAAGTAAATGTTTCATCAGTAAAGATTACAACTTTAATCTGCTTAGTTAACTTTATCATTTTTCAACTCGAGCCACTTTTCACGTCCACTTGCCACGTCCTTTGCTGTTTTTCTCGTCATACTTTGGTTTATAAAAGATGTTCAATGCTTCAATTTGCCATAGATAAACGATAACTAAAATGGCACAATATAGTAAAATCTCCGTTTTTAATGTATTTCTATTGTAAAATTCATATATGATTTACGCAACTATTTAAGAAATACAAGGTGTGTAAATAAAGGATTGAGAATGGTAGCGTAGCGTTAGATCAGACTACACTGTTGACTTCCCTGTTGGAGGAATATCATTCAGGTAGATAGGCAATAAAAAAGATGCTGAAAGAAACATGAAAAGATCTTCTTGAAGTATTATAGAAAATCTAAGCGACACTAATAAAAATAAGGCTAAAAAGCAAAGTAGATAATTTAATAGGATATTACCAATACGGCTTTGAAAAGCCAATATCAAATACAGTATAGATTTTATCACCGAAACAAATTTTAATAGCGCGCATTGAACATAAGATATCATATACCATTCATTGATTTCAAGGTTGCATATAATACAGAATAGAAATATAACTTTTTAAAACAGTGAAAAAATATAAAACGTACCTGGAAGCGCTAATAAATATATAATTAATGAGAAGAAAATTTAGAAATTAATGAAACGTTGGCTAGGAAAAATATATCGGCGGAATCTCGAAACGTTCTGCTGCAATCTATAAAATTGTCATGGTATATTAAAACCAGACTATAAAACACTGTTGAGATTAAACAAATTATATGGCTTTGAAACATAGCGTACGATACAGAAACAGCCAAACAAATTGGAAATAAGTGGAAGGAAATTACTTCAGAGAAACTACGGAAGTAAAAAGAAAAAAGGAAAGGAAAGGAATTACGGTTAGAGCCGCATCAGCATCTAAGGCTATTTAGCGACTGGACCTACAGTTTAATGTGGGTTCCGAACCACGGTCATCAGCTACCGACAAACCCAGGCCAGCACCTCCCTCAGGCTATCAACTCTTGGTTATGTGCCTACCCATAAGTCTATCAAGAAGCCTACCGACTGGCGAGTGACCAACGTAAAACACTTCTCATTCGGCCTTACCCAGCCTTTAACTGGCATGACTGAGGGGTAATTCGTTGTCGGATTTTACACTCTTGCATAGAAACAATCACAGACATTTAGATGTGAATATGTGTGGGCGTGTGTGTGTGTGTATGTGACTGTATAAATGTGGGTGTGTAGGGTACGAAATAAGACGGACAGAAAAATTAAAGAAAAACACCCATCGGAGCGCTGGAATCGAACCAGCTACCTTTGCATTGCCAGGCAGGCGACTAACCCACCAGATCACCGCGGCCGGCGGAAGTAAAAAGACAATGGATAAGAAACGGCCATATATATTCTAATCGGGTATAATAATTTTTTTCAGTAGTAAGTAAGTAAATCTTCCTGTTTTGATAGAAACTGCTGATAATGTGGGAAAGTGGCTGTATTCACCTCTATTTAGATTTCGTTTAAACACAACAAATTTTCCCACAAAACCAACTATGACGTTTTTTGTTTTACTTAAATTCAACTCATTACATTGCAATTACAAATTGACTTCATTAAATACTTTAAACAAGTCTGTCAAATAGGCGATGTCATTTTTGGATAAAATCAAGTTTTCGCGCAGTTTTTGCCTCTGTTTTCAAGGAAGTCTAGTACTGAGTCAAATAGATTAAAAGAACGATTCAAACAAATCTTTTTTAAGAGTCAACGACCTTCTGTGTGCAGCAGCAAGCGATTGTAGTCTTCATCATGTTTACTACAAAGTTGGTAAAATAATCTGTCGCTCAATGAATAGTATGAATCTAATCTTATCGACTGCTCTAATAACATAATGGAGCGATGTATGCAGGCGTTCATTCAGATTTTTTGCAACCAAATGCTGACGATGAATAACACAATACAGCGAGTACATTTGGCACTGCCTGTTTCAAATGCGCTATAAAACCGTTATGACACCCCTTAATTGCTGGAGCACTTTGTCATCGAAATACCGTCGAGTAAACGCTTTGAAAATGATGGATGAGATTCCATCGAAACGTCAGCGAAACCGTCCACCAGTGGACATTCAGCTAACACGGGATACCCGAGAAACTGTCATTACATATATATATATATATATATATATATATATATATATATATATATATATATATATATATATATATATATGCTGAGACATGTTTTAAGAAAAACAAGATGGATATTAGATTGTTGACATATCACAACCTAGTTCATAATAAGCTCTATTTAATTATTAATTATAAAGTTATTTTCTGGAATTCGAATGAAAAGTTAAGAGTAATAAAATTAAGGAATGTTATTAAATTAAATTGAATTATACTACGTATACTGAAAATTTCTCGTTTCGCTCTTATAAGTCCGAGAGTAAAAAAACACCCTCCCAATATTACAACATTACAGCGAGGCAACCCCTATTTTGACTGAAAAAACATCAATTTTCCTAATGTCGTAGCCAGTCCCGTTTGCTTTCCCTTTTCGGGTAAAATGTGTTGATCCTGTAGATCGTTTAAGGGCTCCGCTAAAGCAATAAATAAAAGAAGCTATTATCACTCTCAATTTATTGTTTTTACGATCTTTTATGGCCTCCCGAAACTTGAAAATTTGTTACCTTTTCGGGAACGAGCCTACCTACATTCAATTAAATTGCGATCACAGCCATGCAGAGAATTTCCTCAAGTTTTAATGGTTTTTTTTCTCTACTGAATGTTAAGAATTTTCGAAAATGAAAAAAAAATTAAAGAGCATATTTAAATTTTAATATATATATATATATATATATATATATATATATATATATATATATATATATATATATATATATATATATATATCATTATCAACCCGTATCAATCCACTGCAGGATGAAGACCTCTTCAGCATGCTTCCAACTCTCTGCCATTCGGGTCCAATATACTTCATAATGTCATCAGTTCATCGTGTTTTCGGCCTTCTCCGTGGACGTTTGCGATCAAGCGATATATATATATATATATATATATATATATATATATATATATATATATATATATATATATATATATATATATATATATATATATATATACAATAAAGCAATATTTTACAATTGTACTGTCCTTAACCATTTTAATATGAGAAGTGACCACTAAATGGTACGAGCAAAGTTTAGGATAAACTGCCGAAAAGAGCGCGAAAGAATGATAAGATCAAAAAGGGGCAAAGTGAATTCTGGGAAGCTGGTAGAGAGGGGCAGAGATTTTGAAATTGTTTTGTCGAATCACTTTGCTGTGTTCCCGGAGACCCGGAGGAGATGGAAATTACAGACCAATATGAAGAAATCACCAACAATGTGCTTAATATGGCGGCTTCAATAGCACTAGAAGATAAATGTTTCAAAGAGTCAAAAATTTCCTATGAGACCATTAATTTAATGAAAAAACGCCGGACAATGAAGAATGTAGACAGTCCTTTTGGCAGGGTCAAGTACGTTGAGCTTTGCAAAACTATAAGAAAACGCATTCGAGGGAAAACGTGCCGATTCAACATGCAGCTTGTGCAAAAGACTCTGGAAGAAAACAGGGGATTTAAAAAAGCTAAGCAGAGGCTAAGAAAGAAAAGGAGACAAATGTTTTCCTTAAGCCTGAGGATGGTACAATATGCAGGGAACAGGCGGAAATGTTAAAGGTTGTCCGAAGATTTTATTCAAAGTTATATGAGAACCAGAATCAAGCAAAAACAGCAATGCCCACTGAATAACAAGTGACGGATATCCTGGTGGAAAAAGGCAATAGACTCGATAAAAAATGGCAAGGCTCCAGGAACGGACAGTATAACTGTGGAGATGTTAAAAGCTGGTGGTCAAACTTTACATAAAACACTAGCAAAATTATACTCAAAATATCTCAAATAACAAGAAGTTCTCAGCTTATGAAAAAATGCAGAAGTGGTTCTTTTACATAAGAAAGGAGCAGGGGAAGATTTAAAGAACTACCGTCCAATAAGCCTTATCAGTGATGTACAAAGTTTTCACCAAGATAATATCCAAAAAAATTCTAAGAAAACTTAATGACGCACAACCAAGGGAGCAAGCAGGATTCTGAAGTGGATTCAGTACAATGAATCACATCCAGGTTCTACAGCAGGTCATAGAAAGACACAACTTCGATCTCAAGCAGATTCGATCGATCTCAAAGCAGGCCATAATGGATGCATTGCTTAACCAAGGTGTAGAGAAAACCCATGTAAATCTACTAGGATCGATATTTGATGAAGCTACAGCGACAGTCCATCTTGACGATCTTGAGATTGGAATAAATGTAGAGCGGGGCGTACGGCAAGGTGATACAATATCGCCTTTTTTTTTAGCCTGCCTGGAAGAAGTGTTCCGTAATCTGGATTGGGAACAGGATGGAATAAGAATTAATGGTGCATACTTAAATCACCTTAGATTCGCAGATGATATCGTTCTTCTTTCACAAGACCCGGAGGAGCTCAAAGACACGTACAAGAGCTGCAAAGAGCTGGGGAACCATTTGGCTTGAAAATAAACCAGAAGAAGAGTCAGATCATGTTCAATAAATTTGCTGAGGATAAAAGGATTTCTATTTTAGGAACGGATTTGGAAGTTGTGGACCACTATATGTATCTTGAGCAGAGGGTTTCAATGGAAGGGGATACCGTCCGGGAGGTGGAACGACGCGTTAAATGTGGCTGGCAGGCATTTGCAAGGCTCAACATAGTGTTAAGAGCAAACTACCAATTTGCCTGAAAAGAAAAGTCTTTGATCAGTGTGTCCTGCCCGTTATGACATACGGAAGTGAGAACTGGACACTCACATCACAGTCAGTTTAAAAACTTCTAGTAGCACAGTGGAGAATGGAAAGATGTATACTTGGCATTACTAAACCGTGTAGAAAGACCTGCACATGGGATAGAGAACAAACAAAAGGGAGTGATATCATTGAAAGAATAAAGTAATTGAAATATAAGTGGGCAGGCCATGTAGCGAGGCGATGGGACGAAAGATGGACCAAGGCGGTCCTGAACTGGATACCGCTTGATCGCAAACGTCCACGGAGAAAATCGAAAACACGATGGACTCATGACATTATTAAGTATATTGGACCCGAATGGAATAGGAAAGCTCAGGACCGCGAGAGTTGGAATCATACTGAAGAGGCCTTCATCCTGCAGTGGATTGATACGGGTTGATGATGATGAATCATTTTAAGATATTTTTTATTTTTGAGGGGTAAAGTTTAATATATTACAAACCAAAAGGGATGGGAAATTATATTAACGCTTTTAAACCGAAATCATGGCGAAATCATATGGCTTATTAATCACTTTTGCAACAGTGATTAATAAGCCATATAAGATTTGAAGTAGTTTGTAAGATTTTGTAATGCCAATAACAGCAGTTTAAACTCAAGAAAACTTTTAAAAAGTGACTGCAATTATTCGAAATAATCGTTACCTGCCCGCCAGGCTGTTCAAGGAGTTCACTGGTATTCCCAAATCTATCAATTATAAATAGAATTAATTAAATTATGTATAAAATAAAAGAAAGTAAAAATTAGACAAAAAAGTCTTACACTAAACAAAAATTGTTGTTAAACAATATTAGGATAGTCCTCCACTAACTTACAGATTCGCATGATTTAGCTCAATGCTAGTTCTGGCGGTTTCTAAAAAAACTATAAAAGAAATTGAAAATAAAAGAAAAGCGTCTGGATAAGATTTCGAATATCCAGAAACATTCGGCAAGACCTGTGGTGATTTCTACTATAAAGCCTATTTTAAATAAAAATTAAATTATGCTACATATTACATATTACCCTTTGTACTACGGTGTAACAAAAGTATTTGAATATTTTCCTGCATTTATAAATAAAAGAGTATCTTACACATTCATTCATTGAATTTCAACTTTTTGATCCGACAAATAAACATTGAACCTTCGGTATTAAAGTTATTCCACTACGACGTATTCAGGTTCTGATACAAAAAGTTCCGGGAGGGAGACATAACCTTTGAAGATAGAGAAAGAACATGTTATCCACGGTCTCTCAATGCCGATGTTTTAAGTATAGACTTATCGTGATACAGAAGAGAAATAAAGTTACTGGATCAAAAATGGGCTGAGGGCATTGTAAAAAGCAGCTTATATTCCTCCAGGTATACGTTTTTTAAATAGTAAATAATAAGTTTGGTCAGACTCTAAAAAACAGATGAAAGTAGTAGAAAAGATTAATTCTTCTCTTGGAACCTTCGGTGTGAAACACTAACCTCGAAGAGACCACTAAACAACAAATCATTTTTTAAACTTCTCGATGCACGTTTCGCTAATCTTGTTAGCATCATAAAATTAAATCATCTCCTGATAATGCTAACATGGTTAGCAAAACGTGCGTCGAAAAGTTTAAAAAAATGATTTGGTGTTTAGTGGTAAATCTCTTCGAGATCAGAAAAAATGTTTGAAAAAAATTTGACGTTTTATAAAACAAAAATAGACTGAGCTGTGGCCGGAGTGATATTCTTTCTCAAGACATAAGATATCTAATTAAATATCGATTAAAAATGTATAATTTTTTTTTCTAAATGACCCCATATAATACTTGAGCCCCTCAATACTTTCTTTCATTTTTTTTATATACTGCCTGAACATTGTTGTTTCTTTAATATTTCCTAGTTTTCTGATTTTACTCTTCTAATTTCTTTCTATCATGATGTTTTTAATTTTCACTTTCGTACATATATTAAGCTTATTCATTACATGTTTTTTTGGCTTTTCCCAGAAAGTTTTTTTTGCCTTTTCCCAAAAAGTTTTTTTTGTTTTTCTTTCCGTTTTTCTTTTTTTCGTTTTTTAATTTCTTAATATATCTAAGATAAGATATCCATTTCTATTATTCCTTCTACGGCCGTTATCTTAAATAAATATATAAATTTATTGATTGACTTTTTTTATAAGGTTCAACTATTTTTATTATTAATTGTCAAAATAATTGCCATTCCATTATTTTATTCTATCAATTCAGCAATTTACAAATTCTCTTGTAAAATAAACTAGTGAGTAAAGTCATGTTTTTGGGCATCTTACAATGATGTTAATATCCATCAACTTAAGATGACAAGCTAAATCCAGTCTTGCCATGCTGTCGACTTTCGGTCCAGTTAATACAAAAGGATAAGTTATTAATAATAGAACTATATTCTTTATATACTAAACGTTCCTAACACCGAGAAACTAAAATTTGCATGTTTTGTGTGTAACAATATTTTTCCCCAAATCAGTAGATATCGTTTTTGTTATTTAAGCCATATTTCCCGTCACTTGAAATTGAAACCCGTAATTGAAAAAAAGGCATAATTTTAATTGCAACTCATCATCCACTATTATTTTCTAAGATTATGTTTCCTGTTTCATCAAAACATCTACAATATATATATATATATATATATATATATATATATATATATATATATATATATATATATATATATAAAGTTCACAAATTTCGGGTAGCACTGAGAGGAATGGAGAGCTGTATGCTTGGTATCAAAGCAGGACAGAAAGGCTTGCACATGGATCAGAGAACAGGCAAAAATATGTGACATTATTGAAAAGGAATTGAAATAGAGGTGGGTAGGCCATATATCAAGGCGATGTGACGACAGATGGATTAAAACAATCCTGAGATGGATATCGCATGATCATAAACGTCCACGAAGAAGACCTAACCACGATGTATCAACTCAATATATAGTATATTGGGCCCGAATGACAGAGGAAAGCTCAGGACCTCGCAAGTTGACAGCATGCTGGGAAGGTTCATCCTGACATAATATTAACTTACGGAGAGTGAGAATATTAACTTACGGAGAAAACTGGTCCTGGGAGGTACATCTTCCGATCTTCAAACACGTGGAGTACAGATGGAAAATTTCTGTTGTACTAATACATCGCGTAGTTTCGACTGCTGCGAACATTCGCCGTATGAGGGCGCGTGTTGCATTGAGATTGCAACCGGCTATCGACATGCCTCTGATCGTTTCTGATCAGTTGTTCCATGCGTTAGGCTCGAACCAAGCTGATGACGGTTGTTAAAGCAGAAACTGGTCTTGGGAGGTACTTGTATATATATATATATATATATATATATATATATATATATATATATATATATATATATATATATATATAGATCCATCCGTTCAGTTGGGGGGCATATATTTCGCCTCTTGATGTTCAGGCTCGTCAGGGTTCATGCGACACTCATATGTGGTGGTATGCGACACTCAGCTAGATATATGTATATATATATATATATATATATATATATATATATATATATATATATATATATATATATATATACATATTCGTTTTGTGTTAATTAATTTTTGAATATTGTATTAATCAAATATAAACCATTAATAGTAATGCAAATTTATATCCTTTTTTTAACATATTTTCCATAACCCATATTAATTATTATTTTCAACATATCTGGTATTAATGCACCGATTTCATTACTGATGTTGTCTTTGAGTTGCTATATGATTTGGGGCTTATTTATGTACACCTTTTCTTTCAAAAATCCCCATAAAAATAATCTGGAGCCGCAAAATCCGCGTAAGCCGCGCAACCGCGTTTTGAAATTATGCCTTTCACGTCGTGGAATGGACATTTCTGGAGACTCCATCACACGTCAGCCTATCCCCAATTGTTCCGAATTTATTAAATTGTTTTAATAAACGATAAATTGTTTTCAATAATTAAATTTATGTCTCTAAATTTTAAATTATAACTTGCACATCTGCACTACACAACAGCCAAACCAAAACTATCACAAATATCACAAAAAAAATACGCCAAAACAGACAAAGAAACAAACTTTTAGCGGTAGTGTGATACTTGCCTCACCCTTTATTTAAAATAGGTATTGCTTGTTGTTTCAAGACCTATGGCTTAAAATATAAGAAGTTATCAGACATTAAAATAACTGATATTAATGCACCGTCACATTATATTGTGTACAGTAGACTTAAATACAAATAAAATTAGTCCTAATAAGCCACAAAGCAAGTTGCTAAACAATATATCTTAAATGGCTGTATCCCAAGAAAAGCACATAATATGTACGATGGACTCATTAATTAATAAGCCACATGTTTAAGGACGACTTTAGTCACAAGATCCGCATTTTCACTAATAAAGGTCTACACTCTAGCACGTGCTTTTGTATCAAAATAGAGGCGTCGCAATTACTATAGAACGAGCTGAAAGCTAAGGTAACACCACGTTAATTGGCAAGTTAAGTAGTTCCCTATGTGTGCGAATTGAATAATGACAAGTGAGAATGGTTGACTGCAGCATTGTATTCTAACTTGAAGATAAAATGGTTAATTATTTAATAGGTAGTATCATACAGTTACCAGGCATATTTTAGCACGAATAAAATTAAATAATGCCGTAATTAATAATTTGCGGATTTGCATAATTTAATAGATTATAAACTGAGGATGGTTGCGGTATTTTCTTGATGGAAATTCATACTAAATTGTATAAATAAAACAATGTTGTCTAATCACTTATATTTTTCTCTAAAACATAACGCGTTTCCCTACGCTGTAGCTTCTTCGGATGGTTGACAAAGAATGAAATTGTGTTGTGACAAATATTAGATACTATAGTAATCAAGTAATTTTTTTTTCTGGAAATTCCTAGAACCCTTATTCACACTGTCTTTTTGACATATTTAATAGCGGAGAAAGGTTGAAGTCTATTTCGTCGTTAAAAAGGACATATGTGTATTTATTTTCGGACGGTTTATTTCCAAACGTTCTAGTAAATTCAGTTTGTAATCCTTATTTTCTATGTGTATCATTATTAATGTATGTTTTTCTTTAATAAGATGATCCGCGTATATGGAGTCAATTTTATTATACAGATAGCTGCGCTTGAATTCTGCTAATCTGAGTTTAAATGATGTACCTCTTTCTCCTACACAAAATATATTGTACGAATCACAATTCATTTGATAGGTGCTTGATTTATTGTCTTTCCCCTTTTTTTGTTTATAGCTTTTTTAAAATTTTTCCTAAATAATGACTGATTTTAATGGTTACATTTATATTGTAAGATGTGATATTTTTTAAGTTTTTCAGATATGTTTATAATAAGAAAAAGTTTTAAATACAAATTTTTAAGTACTTTATTTTTTGGATTCTATTTTATTAACTATTGAAACTAGATAACCGTTGTTAACCACAATTTGCTTAATTAAATTAAATTCTTTATTATATATGTCTGGATTTAGAGGAACATTGATTAAAGGATGGATCATGCTGTTATAGTAATATCTGAGTAAGTATTTCAATAATTATTTCAATTAAGTATTTCAAAATTCAATCATAATTTCTCAGTAAACCTCACCTATATATATATATATATATATATATATATATATATATATATATATATATATATATATATATATATATATATATATATATATATATATATATATAGGTAGTATATCACTGTCATTAAAAACTAATTTTCAATGTAGGTATCATTGATATAAACAAAAAATATATTTTCTTCCTATCTTTTCATAATTTATAGAAATTAATATAATTTATTTTTAGATTCGTTTTGAAAACGGGAGGAGAATACTTGCCGAAACGTTAACGTTAAAAGTTTATATATTGTTTTAGAACATTTTTATATTTTTAAAATTTTATTCGTTAGGCAAATTTATTACAAAAAGGAATCACTGAGAAATTTGTCTCCGTTTGGTTTCTGTTTTCACCCAGTGATACTTTAATTACATAAGAACAGATATTTTTGATATTTTTTGAGTTTTAGATCGTGGCGAAAAACCCAATAAAGAAAAAAAATGCTATTTTAGGCTGTCCGTTTAAGTTGTTGTGGGTGGTTCGATGAATTGTGAATCATGATATCAGTGTGAGAAGGTTTATGGAAAATCAAAAACGAGTGTTTATTCGCATTTTTAGAAATCGTAAGGTCTAAAAAGTTTATTGAATTGTTGGTCTCCCTTTCAGCAGTAAATATGATATTTTTATGCATGGAATTTAGATGTAATAACAAAGCTATCCAACCAGCTATCTCTTATCTCTTAATTTTGTTTTTGTAAATTGTCTCCTCAATATCGTTCATAATTTTTTTTACATACACAGATGTCCTTCTTAACGACCAAATAGACTTCAACCATTCTCCTCTATTAAATGTGTCGAAAAAACAGTTTTGAATAAGTGTTCTGGGAATTCTCCGAGAAAAACATGTAAAATTACTTGATTGCTATAGTACCTACAATTTACCATAATACTATTTAATTCTTTGTCAATCATCCGAAGAAGCTACAGTGTAGCGAAACATGTTATGTTTCAAAGGAAAATATAAATGGAAGTTAGACAACTTTGTTTTATTTATACAATTTAATAGAGTATAGTCTATAATGGTGTCCAGTCACCAGTACCAAAAAAAACGAAAATTCAATAAAACCGCCATAACTCGTTACCTGCAAATATAAACACATAACAGCACTTTGTGTAGATTGAGTTAAGTGATAAGATTTTTTTTATTTAAATTTTGAATTCATTAGAAAGTTGTCATAACAAAAATCATCGCCTTAATCAATATCCGCCTTAAGCTAACGACATTGTAAACATATCTTTTAAAAAAGTATGAACTATAATACATACAATCCTGACTTTTTGAAGATATAATGGTAGTTCGATAATCTTTCTTGGATTTTCTTCACCCTATGCACCATATGTTTGCTTCTTTGCCAATACGTCCAAAATAAAATAAGTTTCAAACTTCAAGACAAAGTAACATTTTTCGTAAATAATAACTATTAGGTTTCAAATATTTATTTTTAAAAAGGGAGATAGTATATATTGTTATCCAATAAACAATAATAGAGATATTAAAGCAGAGAATGGTGCAGAACAAGTATATTCAAGAATCTTAGAAAAAAAAATTAAAAGGATATACCGTAAGAATACACCGTGAAATTAAAAATGTACAATAATAGAACAAATCAGAACAGTTAAAAAAGTTAGAAAAATTATTATTAAAATAGCCTTTAAAACAAACTACGTAGCTACGTAATCCAAAATAGTTAAAGACGGTAAAGACGGTAAAGACGTGTCATGAATAGAGATTAAATATATAAAAAGTTTCTCAATAAGAATGTCAGAACGTTAAAATATAATAGCGGCAACACTGTTTGAAATGTAAATGTCTCTTATAGACTGCTGGGGTCAGTACATTATATTTATTAACCATGGAAAGATACACTATTTAACACCGGGAAAAAAACAGTCATATCTACCTGGAAGGCAACCCCCACTTTGTCGAATAAATAACCTTTCCCGACGAAGAGCACTTCTGATTTAATGGGTTTGTGAAAAAACGTATCTGCGGTATTCGGGCCCATGAAAATCCTCACGTGATTCAGGAGTTACATCGTCACCTTCAATTCATAAGAGAATTATACCAAGAAACTGGTAACAATAAAATCCTCTATGCCACAGTGTGCTTGAGTATAGAAACTAGACTACAGGAATGTATAAATGCTGATCCTATAAATTTGAGCACTTACGAGATTGTAGTTGTCCTTATTGTGACATCCTTATTGTGACTTAATAAAGCTATTTTTTTTTTCAAATAAAAACTGTATATCTACTATTGCATCCCTCTGTATATGGATATTCCCTTAGTTACAAGAGGATAAGAAACACAATGATGGATAAGAGATGAAAAAGCCATTCACAAGTCAGAATGGGTTTAAATAAGATTGCATATTAAATCCCCTACAATTTAATATTATACTACATGAAACTTTCGAAGAATATCAAAAGAAAACCAGAATTTGCCATAAGAACATCAGAAATATGCTATGCCGACATCATAATCACCCTACGAGAAACTGCAGAGGATATTCAATATAGTTTGAAAATAATGCAAATGAAAAAATATAAAAACAAAATAATCATAAAACAAAAAACAACGATAATTATTAAAGAATGCATACCACAACATAAACTTTAAAAATTAAATAGTTAACAAATGTATATAGAAAAATGATGAAACTGATAAACAATGAAGATAATGTTCAGCTTTACGGGCCTAGTGATCCTTGGCTTCAAGTACTTATTCTCTCTTCCTCTTCACCTCCCATCAGTATTTCTTTAACTCATCTCTAGCCAGGAATCCTCACTATGTGTGATAATTTTGTTTTTGTAAATTGTCTCCTCAATATTTGTTCTTCTTCTATATTCGTTCAGAAATTTAATTCCTCCAGAAATACCCCTTAATATTTTACGTTCCCAGACTTCCAGGTAACTTTCTTCCTTCTTCGTCATTGTCCATATCTCGCATGCATAGGTAACAGGGGGCCTTAGTATTGTTTGATACACATTTACTGTTGCTACTTTTGTTATATTCTTTGCCTTTAAAATCTTTGAAAACATTCCTACGGCTTTGCTTCCTTTCGGTAGTAGTTTTTCTTTTTATTTATCTTCATAACCTTTACATGTGAGTGTTATTCCAAGATATTCAGTTTGTTCAACCTTCTCTATCATATTTCTTAGACTAAATTAGGGTACGTCCTTCGGTACAATCTTTCATTACCATATATTTGGTCTTGTTCTCGTCAATTGTTAGGTCATATTATCTTGCCTTTCTTTCCAACATCTTGAATACCTTTACTATTTCTTTCTTGGATCTCGCCATGAGTACAATGTCATCGGCATATGCTAAGCGTTGGTGTCTGGTACCATATATTAACTCATTGGCATTGATGCCACTCTCCCTCAGAATTTATTTCCTGCATTAGATTGAACAGAACTGTGGAAGGTGGGTCAGCATGTTTCAGTTCCTTCTTTATATTAAACTCGTCAGACATTATTACATCGACTAGAACTTTATTTTTTGTTCTCCTCAACTCCTCCTCAACTTTTCCTAGACCCCCAACTGTCTCATTGCTTGGAATACCTTTTCACTGCTAATGAATGCTCTGCTGCTAATAATGCTCGCCGGTAATCTATGAACAGCAAATGTAAGCTCAAACTTTGTTCATAAGTATCCTGTTGGCTGTTTCATAATAAATATCTGGTCGATTGTTGAAGAAACTGTACTAGTTGAAATAAATCGGAATCACAGATAAGCTACTTGGCTAAGAAATAAATCATGTGTAAGACTTTTATAGTGCACAAATTGGAAGAAAAATGTTTAAATTCTCTTCAGAATAAACACCAGATTCAAATGTAAATTAAATAATATAAAAATATGGTTCTTGGGAATAATTCAAGGCAAAATAAGACAATGCAGTATACGAAACCAAGCATTGAAGCAACATCCATAGAAGTGAACATACAACAAAAAAAACGAGCTTAACATGACCGCAATGAAGATAATAGAGAAATATCAAGAACTCGACACCGTAAGATTGGGTAAGCCTAATCATGGGTTGGGTGATTGAACAGAAGCAGAGTAGCTAGGGAGAACAAACGATGGAGAGATAGGAAATGACATTAAAAGCTCAACTTTGTATTAGCCTTATACCGTAAGGTATCAATAATTTTTGGATTAAGGAAGTAACTACCCAGGATCCCATAAAAGTTGCTTATTGAAGAACCTTGTCTTTAATATACTCAAAATAAGCAGTCTCTGTAGCTATAAACAAAACTCTTTCACATATTTAAATTTTTAATCTAATTTTGAAAATACCTTTGTAGTCATCACTTCAATAGAATTATCATGCCGGCAAAATTAAACCCCAATAAAATTCAAACCCCACAGTACCTCTAATTCTTGTCAACAGCCGACCAAAAAAATATCGAAAAAACACCTCACAAAAATAATTTAATTATAGCTCCCTCATTGATTAAATTTCCATCTCCGAATGCGCATCACGGAAAAAAAGTGGAAATTTGATATTTAAGTACGAAAGTGGAACAAAAACGAGGTATCTGACAGCTCGATAATTAATGTTATATGATCTTTGCTTTTTGTACTCTCGCCGCCCAAGAGGTTTTCAATTTGATATTGTTAATTTTTTTTTCATTTTGGCGGAAACATGATACTATTTATATACGGTCGACTAAACAATTCTTTAAAAAAGAGATATGAAAAAGAATAGAGGAGATTTTATTGACGTTTCAAATATATCCGTTAATTTGCAATATAAATATTATTTACAATCATCTATATTAAAGTGCTAAAATATGAATAACATATTTGTGTATTACGTATTTCTCATCTAAATACATGGCCAAGCTTTCCAACAGCAACCCAAGACGTGTAGTTTCATTTGTCATGTTATCTTTCTTAGTGGTGACTTTTTAACTACGTGTATAGTAGTAGATGAATTTTATAGTGCACATAATCGCCTAACTGTTCAATATATTCACCGAATTAACGACAAAGTTTAAACGCATTTCATGCTGCTTAATATTAAAACAAAAACAGGATTGATGAAGATCCAAATGTATCAATTCGTCGCTGTTCGCATTTGTGCATTGTTTTTCGACTATGTGAATTATTTAATTTTGAATTTGAATATTATTGATCTAGAGGAGATATGGTTCAAACACAATAGCTCCACATGTCATACAGCCAAAGCAACAATCGATTAATTGAGAGAACAATTTGGTAAAACAATTATTGCGAAGAACAGAACTGTTAATTGGTCACCAAGTCATGAAGCCAAAATAACTCGGGCAATTCTGGACATAAGACCCCAATTGCTTGAAAAAGGCATCTAATTTGGTTGTTGTTTTATTTGAAGTTCGGACGGACAAAAAATAATCACCCTGTCTATATATATATATATATATATATATATATATATATATATATATATATATATATATATATATATATATATATATATATATATATATATATATATATATATGTATGTATTTATGTATGTATATATGTATATTCATATGTATTCATATATATTCATCTACTGCCTGGAAGTCTTGATTATTGATTTGTATTTTGATGAATGTGTTTGTGTTGATCACAATTTTCATTTTCTTTATGTTTACCTCCATTTCCACCAGTCTTGAGTAGCAATTTAGGTCATTGGCCAACTCTTGGAACTCTTGGATGTTGTTACTGATAAGAACGATGTCATCTGCAGATCTGTAATGGTAAAAAAGTAAAGTTTTAGGGTTAGAGGCGCATCAGCAACTAAGAAGGCTAAACCTCGCCAGCACCACCCTTGGGCTATCAACCTTTGCTTGTTTTGTGTTTAACCATAAGTATCTCGATAAGCCTACCGACTGGCGAGTGACCAACGTAGAAAATCTCTCAGAAGGCATCCGACATTACCCAGCCTCGAACTGGCATCACTGAGGGGTGATTCCTTGTCACTTTTTACAGTTTTACCTAGAAACATTCACAGAAAAAGTCCATATCTAGCACAGAAATCGAACCCGCTCCACGCTAACTGCCGTATCGTCAGGCTGACGCCTTATACACCGTGGGTAACGTGGCTCCTGATATGGTTAGGTATGTTACACATCCCATTATTGATGGTGACTTCTGGCCTTACACCTCGACTCAGTGGAATGGGACTTATTTGGGTCTAGAACAGACATGTTTGCAGCCAGTTCTATATATCGACTGTTTAAGTCACATCTCAAATTAAAACTGCTCATGTTTCGATGAAAGCGAAGGCTTTTTGATAGTAGATGAAACAAAATGAAGTTGGATATTAGATTCGTTGCATTTTCTTATTAGTTGAGTCAGCCTTACAGTCTGTATATGATCGTGTCTACTAAAGCCTGATCGGAAGCCTCATTTTAAGGTTATCGGTTTGAAAGGTACAGACAAAAAACAAGGATAGTCCGGATTAGTTTATTTATAGAAAATTGGAATCAAATATTTGAAAATCTCTAACCTTTTATTACTTAAAGTCTATGCATTTTAATACTCTTTGTCTTAAGAAATACTTAACAAACAATGAAATACTTTGTTGCTACACTTGTAGTTAATTATAAACTAAAAAAAAATAATAAAACTCACTCTAAATACACAGTTAACGGTTTAAAAACCACGAATGTTCACTTAAATGTAGTAAAAAATGAGGAATGTCCATTAATCTTTTAAATCATTATTGGTGACATATTTTAATGTCTGATAGTAAATCTGAGCTTCTAATGAACAAAAGTGTTTCAGGCATATCAGGTCTTCATATTTTGCTGCATTAATAGGTAAAAGTCATGGTGAAAAAAATCAGGAACTAGGAACTCATCGAAAGATTCAATTTTTTGTTTTTTATTCAGTGCAGGTGGTTTTTTTCCAGAGCCCATTATAGTTTTGTCTGTGTGACATAACACAAGGATATTTATTATTCACCATTATTCCACATTATTTTTGAAGAGGTATCTTACATTTTTTCATGTATCTTTCCGAGAAAAAGCCAGTCCACTACCAAATAATTTCTTTTGGTGCAACTTAAATAACTTCAAATGGGCATGGTCGAGTTCGAAAAGACTTTATTAACTCATACCATTGATAAGGTAATTCCATCGGATTTTTGAAGTTAATCAGGCCCATATTTTTGTCACATTCAATATATGAATGTCCTCTGATTAGCAAACTAATTTTGATAAAATCAAGAAGTTTCAATATGTGGACAGTGTAATGTTAAATTGTGAATTTTTTATTCTGGCCCCACAAGAGTCACAAAAAATGTTTGATTGACCTACTCAGATGTTTGAGAATAAAGTCATGTAAAAATGATCCCCCCTCTTTTCGCATGTTTCTGGATATGAAATGCATATTTTTGGATATGGAAAAATGTGATTGTCCATTTGCTAAATTATGCACATTGAATAAAATCATAGTCAATTGCCTCTTGTAATACACATTTTTTTGAAAATCCATAGCAATAGAAGCAAACTCTTTCTGACTTTAACTCTGTTTTCTTGCTAGTTTCTTGCTATCATAAAACACTTGTGGTTTTTTCTTATGAATAGTTTTAAAAATAGTCAGTTATTTTATTTCTCCTACTTTGTTTTATTTTATTAAATACATGTCACAGGTACTACACGTAAACAAGTCTGTTTGGTATCTATAATAAATGTGATGACATCTGGTATTAAATCGGGTGATCTTGCTGGCCAGTAGAGTGTCACTAATACAGACTTTTCTAAAAACTGCATTATTTGACGACCTGTTTGACGTTGATCTTGTTGAAAAATGAGATATGCAGATACGACATAACGAAGAGCTGGATTGTTTCGGTTACTGAACTTCTGCATTTAGGCTTGCCCTAGGCATAATTCCATCTTCACAAGCATATAGTTCCTCCTAACAATACTTCTTGGAATGTTAACTAGATGACGATTCAATGAGAAATATTAATTTCGTTGTTTACCTCGAAAACACCGTACCCACCGACATCCATCATGTCTACCTAAATAGAATCTAGAACAATCCATATAGCAAATAGAGTGCTGAGTGAAAATTCCATTCAATTTGTAGCGGAACATCGTGCTCGTTTATAACCCCTATAAAGAAACCATCCAAGAATTTCACAAAAATTTAAACCTGCTTTTATACCAATAGCTTCTAATTAGGATAATTTCTTGAAACGACGTGGTATTCAAACGTGTGGTCATTTTGACATTTTTTACAGAACCACAAGAATTCTGCTTCCCTTTATACTATCGCATGTTCTACACTCCCGTGCCATATGGCGGACCGATGACAACGCTGGTCGTCGGCCCGGCATTGGACGTAGCCAGTTTCCCTTTTCCGATGGAGACATGATTTCTCATTATCAAGTTAACCTTCGCAAAGTTTCCCTGGACTTTGTTGTAAAGCCTAATCATACGAAAAGTTGGACTCTGCCCGCAGAAGAAAGGGGGAATTCCGACACTTCCTGGGATACCAAGAATCCCAAAGAAATCCACAAACCCGTTTCAGGCAGTTTATTCTTAGATAAG
Source organism: Cosmopolites sordidus (assembly GCA_031761425.1). Classification (NCBI taxonomy): domain Eukaryota; kingdom Metazoa; phylum Arthropoda; class Insecta; order Coleoptera; family Curculionidae; genus Cosmopolites; species Cosmopolites sordidus. Next base: position 1,132,306 of record JARFXV010001226.1, on the reverse strand, counting down.
CCAAAGCAGAAGCTAGCCTAAAAACCAGGGCGAAAAAGCGGTGAGTTTCTGTCCGAGATGGTAGATCGAAACAGAGATAGAGATATTGTTTGAGGAAGAATGCAGGAATGATTGGTGTAGCCAACTGACAACGTTTTGTCAGAGATAGAGACAACTGGCAAGGAAGGCTTGGGACTATCGAGGTTCGACTAGGGTTGTAGTGCCATTAATGATGACGATGATCAGACACGCTGGTTTATAGAGGACGGTCTGCTACAGGAAGGGTTTGTATAGAGCAAGTAAATATATAAAAAAAACAATTTTAAATGTAGATCTACACAATATGTGTATGGTAGTTTAAAATTCATGAAATATACTGGAAAATAGTACTGTTGGCAAAAAAATTCTCGAACATTTTAGCACTAATCCAAAATATTCCACATAGTTCGAAATTACGTGTAAAACGGTTAATTGCGATATATAACATAAAAAGCATCGACAAAAACTATCCAGAACAAATCTGCATTTTTTTATTATTTCGCGCATCCCGCCTGTAATCCCCACTCCATGGCGGCTTTTGTGTATGTTAACTAAAATTTAAATTAAACTGCAAATTTCCATTTGACTGGTTAAATGCAATAAATTTAAATTTAGCTTTCGAAAATTATTGCTTTGTAACAAATGAGTTTGGGACTTTTGCGCGACCCGAAAATACCTCTTTCCCTAGTAATATTTTATATTTCAGTAATTGTATTCACATATCGATATTGGAAGCAATCGCGATATATTACAAAGGGTTTTTTAAAATATATAATAGGCTGACATCTGTCAGATAAGAAATCCTCGTTAATATTGGCATTGCCATGTGTCATTTTTTTTTTTGAAAATTTTGAAATTTGATGGAACAGAATGCATTAGAAATGTTTATAGTTAATTTATTGAACTTCAGCGCAGACATACAAATCTCCAATACACAAGATAGCCCACCAAAATGATTTTTTTTAATATTTGAATTATTCAATAGGTCACCTTCGTAAAATTTCACATTTTTAATAAAAACCCGCTATTTGCAGATTAAAAGGTATCAAGTAGTATATAATGCTTTAAATAATATTTTAATGCACTTTTGCACATAACAAAATTTGCGATAAGATGGAATTATTGCATAAATATCTTCCTGCCCTTATTTATTAGAATTTTTAATGGGGTTAAATTCATGGGGTTAACATTCCACCGTACGTCTTGTTTGATTTTTATTGATGAAACACAATTCATTAAAAGTGTTTATAGCTGATTTACAAAACTTTAGCGCATACACACAAATCTTAAATACACAAGATCGGCTACCTAAATCTGTTGTTACAAGAAACATACACGCCGTAAAAAAAATATTTGACATGTAACATGTACTGATATTAAAACCTATCCAGGAATTAACATAAAAAATATATATAATATTGGATAAAAATGTGGCTGTAATAAAGCTTTATTGTTTATGAATATTATGTAATCTGATAGGTGAAAAAACGTAAATATTTCCCTGTTATGATAAATCAGTATTTTAAATGGGATTAAAGTTAACAACATTCCATCGTACGTCTTTATTTGGTTTTTATTTATGAAACACAATTCATTAGAAATGTTTATAGTTGATTTATAAAACTTCAGCTCAGACACACAAATCTCCAAAGACAAGATAACCCACCAATTTTTTTATTTTATATTTGAAATATTCGATAGGTCACCTTCGTAAAATTTCACAATTTTAATAAAAACATGTCATTTGCAGATCAAAATGTGTCAAGTAGTACATAACGCTTTAAATAATATTTTAATACGTTTTTTTATATAACAAAATTTGCGATAAGATGGAATTATTGCGTAAATATTTTCCTGTCATTATTTATTAGATTTTTAATGGGGTTAAAATTAACAACATTTTACTGTACGTCTTCGTTTGGTTTTTATTGATGAAACACAATTCATTAGAAGTGTTTATAGCTGATTTATAGAACTTGTATGTAACACAGTAAGAAAAATATTTAACATGTGACATATACAGATATTAAAACCTATCCAGGAATTAACATAAAAACAAGATATAATATTGGATAAAAATGCGGCTGTAATAAAGTTTTATTGTTTAGGAATGCCATGTAATTTGATAGATAAAAAAGCAGCCTATCAGTTGATGCAAGCATTCAGTTAAATTCATACCTTTACGATTGTCAGATTTGATTTTTTTATATTTTAAATATTCTAAAGGTCACCGTCGGAAAATGTCACATTTTTAATAAAAAAACCGTCATTTGCATAATATTTTAATACATTTTTTTATATAACAAAATTTACGATTAGATGGAATTATTACGTAAATATTTTCCTGCCATAATTTATTAAGATTTTAAATATTAAATGTTGTAAGCAAAAGGGTTAAAGATAATAATATTCTATTGTACGTCTTCATTTGGTACTTGATGATGAAGCATTAAAAGCTTGTAGCTAATTTATAAAACTTCAGCCTAGATGACAAGTCTCAAATAGGCAAGGTCGCCCACCAAAATATGTTTTCATAGGCGACCAAATTCACATATACGCTCAAAAATATTCAACATGTGCTTATGTAATAATACTTAGATCTACCTAGAAATTGACAAAAAAATACATATAATATTAAAAAAAAAGTGGCTATAATAAAGCTTTATTGTCGATGGACGCCGTGAAATCTGACCGAAGGTGATAAAACAAGCTAATATCAGTTGAAGCACACAAATGTTCAAACGAGTTAAACGCTAAAAAATTGGTATAGGATATCGTCACGATATCCTATCCCAAATACGTTACAACGTATCGTGTTGGTTAGATCACAGCAATAAGATATATTCGAAGGAGCCTGAAATTACTAACAATTCACTATTTCGTTTTTCCAAATATGCCAGAAGCAAGAAAACTTGTTCGCTCACACAGATTTTCCAAAGAAAATTAATACAAAGGCATCGTTCTTTTATTTTTCTGTTGATTTGGCTAAAGTGGCTATACGAAGGTAGTCTAAAAAGTTTTCAGCCTCAAGATGCAGATTGTTAGGTTACTCGTCAAAAATATTCTGATAATATAATTGCGCCTGCGTTGAAAGATAAACTTTAAAGGGAGCCAGGAACCAGAACGGCAACCCTACCGATAAAATAGCAACCCTACCGATAAAATTGAAGAAAGCAAATACAATATCAATAATACAACATAATATTCAGTGACGGTTGTTCCATAAGGGCACGTGGGCACGTGCCCTTCCTAAAAAATTAAAGTGAAAAAAATATTTTCAGATTTTATAATAATTTTATATAATTTATTGTCTGTTCTCTCTATGATCACGTTGCTAGCGACTTCTATAGTCTAACATTCATTATTCATTCATTAAGATTAAGGAACACGTGTTTTGAAAAAAAACAAAGACAGCAATGCATTGCTTGGCTAGTAACCCGGAGATTAGACTCATTTATAACATCATATATTGGGCGCTGCCCCATTCTAAATAGTCAGGTGTTTTTTTTTGCTATTGCGCTTTTCGATTTTCCGAGTGGTTGCAAAGTTAATGTTTTGAACGATTACAATAGTGAAGATGAATTCAGTCCAATATATGAATAGAAATAATGTCACATTAACATTTGAAGACCGAATTGTCATCACAAATCACCAATTAAATCTAATAATTGAAAGGTGTTGTACAATAGAAAAAGGTGTAAAGATGTTTTTTTTTTGCAAATCTCTCTGCATTTCCCGCTTTCTTTTCTCGATCATCCAAAAGGACAACTGTTCTGGACAGCATCGTAAAAAAACGTCTACTCTGTGCGGCCCCTACCAGATGGAACTTTACGTCTTAATGTGCCAATACTGTTTGCATTTACAAAGAATAATTGCAAACATGCCTTGAAGAAATTATGGACGCCAAGCCGGATAAAAATTATATTAATCAAGCTCAGGGCTTAGTAAATTATTTGGTGGATGATAATTTTAAATTTTGGTTGTTCTTCTTCAATAAAATAATGCCTCACTGCAAAGCAGGCAACTCACCTCAAATGCAAAGCAGGCAACTAGATGCACTTAAAGTTAAGAAAAATTTTGTAAATTTTTCAACAGCCATTCAAAATATTAGAGACGATATAAAAATAAAAATTAATTAAAAATTTGGTAACTTAATAACTGGTAAAGAATCTACAATGATCATAGAGAATCGCAGAAAGAAACGGAACTTTACTGACAAGGAGGACCCCAATCCGAATGTCAGGATTTGGATTGGAGTCGACGTTCACAACAACTTGAAGTCAGTGAATCCACAAAAAGGCGTATTTTACAAAACGGTTTAGCTCAGAATGCATATAAGGTTCAAATAAGACAAGAACTAGAGTCATTGGATTATTCAACACGTCGTGCATTTGTCAATTAGATCAAAGAACAAACAGACAATTTTTCCCAAAAAATCATCTTTTCAGATAAAGAATATATGAAAAAACAGATGATTTTTCCTAAAAAATCATGTTTTCAGATGAAGAATATATTGAAATTGGTGGCTGAGTTAATAAATAAAATTGCCGCATTTAGGGTGAGAAAAATCATTCATTATTCATATACAATCATTCATAACATTCATTATTCATTCATTAAGATTAAGGAACACGTGTTTTGAAAAAAAACAAAGACAGCAATGCATTGCTTGGCTAGTAACCCGGAGATTAGACTCATTTATAACATCATATATTGGGCGCTGCCCCATTCTAAATAGTCAGGTGTTTTTTTTTGCTATTGCGCTTTTCGATTTTCCGAGTGGTTGCAAAGTTAATGTTTTGAACGATTACAATAGTGAAGATGAATTCAGTCCAATATATGAATAGAAATAATGTCACATTAACATTTGAAGACCGAATTGTCATCACAAATCACCAATTAAATCTAATAATTGAAAGGTGTTGTACAATAGAAAAAGGTGTAAAGATGTTTTTTTTTTGCAAATCTCTCTGCATTTCCCGCTTTCTTTTCTCGATCATCCAAAAGGACAACTGTTCTGGACAGCATCGTAAAAAAACGTCTACTCTGTGCGGCCCCTACCAGATGGAACTTTACGTCTTAATGTGCCAATACTGTTTGCATTTACAAAGAATAATTGCAAACATGCCTTGAAGAAATTATGGACGCCAAGCCGGATAAAAATTATATTAATCAAGCTCAGGGCTTAGTAAATTATTTGGTGGATGATAATTTTAAATTTTGGTTGTTCTTCTTCAATAAAATAATGCCTCACTGCAAAGCAGGCAACTCACCTCAAATGCAAAGCAGGCAACTAGATGCACTTAAAGTTAAGAAAAATTTTGTAAATTTTTCAACAGCCATTCAAAATATTAGAGACGATATAAAAATAAAAATTAATTAAAAATTTGGTAACTTAATAACTGGTAAAGAATCTACAATGATCATAGAGAATCGCAGAAAGAAACGGAACTTTACTGACAAGGAGGACCCCAATCCGAATGTCAGGATTTGGATTGGAGTCGACGTTCACAACAACTTGAAGTCAGTGAATCCACAAAAAGGCGTATTTTACAAAACGGTTTAGCTCAGAATGCATATAAGGTTCAAATAAGACAAGAACTAGAGTCATTGGATTATTCAACACGTCGTGCATTTGTCAATTAGATCAAAGAACAAACAGACAATTTTTCCCAAAAAATCATCTTTTCAGATAAAGAATATATGAAAAAACAGATGATTTTTCCTAAAAAATCATGTTTTCAGATGAAGAATATATTGAAATTGGTGGCTGAGTTAATAAATAAAATTGCCGCATTTAGGGTGAGAAAAATCCACGATTCATTTATGAGAAACCTTTACATCCTAAATGAGTCGCTATTTGGCCATTATAGTGAGGAGGTGTAATTGGGCCGTATTTCTTTCAGAACGCTGCTGGTAAAACTGTAACTGTGAATGGTGTGAATGGTGCGATACTATGAGAAAATAACTGGATTTTTGTGGGCTGAATTGAATAATATTGATCTAGAGGATATGTGGTTCCAACAGGATGGCACTACACCTCACTCTGCTAATGAGACAATTGATTTATTGAGAAAAAACTTCCTGGACGAGTTATTGTAAGAAACGGTGATGTTAATTGGCCACCAAGATGATGTGATTTGACCCCATTGGACTATTTTCTTTGGGGTTACGTGAAAAGCCAGGTCTATAAGAACAATCCAATCGATTCCTGAACTAAAGGATGAAATTATTCGAGTCATTGGTGAGATAAAGCCACGGTTATGCCAAAATGCGATCCAAAATTTTGACAAAAGAGTAGACGTCTGTGGAGCTATAAGAGGTAGTCGTTTGGCAGATATTGTCTTTCGTGTTTAAATGTCAAATACTATGCTTTAATTATCAATAAAAAGTTTTTTGAAATCAACGCAAATTCTCTGTTTTATACAAGTATAAAAAAAACCGCCCAATTTGAAAGACTTTTTATATGCCAATGTATGTTCATTCTGCAAGTAAACACTGCTCGGTTTTCAAAATTACAAAGTTTTCAACTTATTCTGAAGCAAAGCGCTAATTTAATGTTAAAGATAGAATGTATTTTAATTTAAAACGGAGAAGCTTTTTAAGATACCCTGTCTGTTGTCCACTATACAAAATCCGTGTTAAATTTACATAGTAGTTTTCTCCGCCATATTAATAGGCATAAAGAAAAACTATTCTTTTGAATAATAGTATCCTGATTTTCATAACTTTTATAACAGTGTTTCCCAAAGGTCTTTCCGGAACAAGGATTTAAAAAGCTAGTATCCCCGCACCCCATATATGTTTACCTAACGTTTAAAAATACGTTTTAAACCCAAAAAAAGGACGGCAACTGTCGACTTTTTATTTTGCGATTGGAAAATACACGATTTATATTTGAATAGTAAATCTAACTAGAAGTTGACACACGCCACAGTATTTAACTCAAGTCGATGACCGGAAACGGATAACAGAAACTACGGTGCATAACGCGGTCGAAAAGGTAGTCTTGGTTTATTTGCCGTGGTTGTTGACTTAGTCCAGTGAGGACGTTTTGGACAGCTCAGATCGTTGATCGAAAGGAGATTTTTACGTATCTTACAAAACCTTACCTAGACGCTACTGGTCTGAAATAAAAAAAAAGTAATTATACGAGAATGGTTCACAAATATAACTTGTGTGTCTCGACCGTCAACGAATGATCTATACATTAAGAAAATCATAACTAAAGTCAATTTGGTGATAATTAATACAGATCTAGAAAAGTTGTGAGAAATATTTGTGATTCTAGATTATACTAGAGTGCATCATTTTGATACAGAGTCAAAAGTACAAAATTTGAAAATTTGATAATTTTGAATTGCCTCCGTATTCTCCAGATTTAATTTATAATCTAATTTATTCACTTAACTAAGAGTATTTTGTAACCTTTTTTTTACTTATTTGAGTTACGACTGCGGCAGTCATTCGCCGGAGACAGTTTGGTCATGGGTCACGGATGGATCTCGTCGGGACTTCGATGAAGGCGCCAAATAGTTTTTCGAAATCAAAAAATCTAAACCCTTATACTCGAAAAAGGTACCTACTCCAAGAAGACTCAGTTAACTGTAAAAATTATATAATAACCACAGCACAGGTTCAGAAACAAATAAAAAATAAATAATTATAACACAAAAAAATTAATTTAAATGTTATCCTTACAACTACGCTACTTAACTAAGCATAATAAAGATGAAAATGTTCAACATAAAATTAACAGTCTTAAAGTGTAAGGAATTTTATCCAGCGTTCGAGAAACACAAAATGATGATAGTCAAATAGTGATTGAATAATAACTGAGTAATAATTATAAAAATAATAATAAAATACTGTCTGGCCTTTATCCTTTATAGTCGTGTTTAAATATCCAGCTATTGAAAAGTCCGGTAACTAAGATGAACGGTTACTGACAAGTACAGAGTCCAAAAGATTTGGTATCATAAATGTCCAGCATCAAAAATGTCTGGTAACTAAAACGTCCCGTTTCTAAAACCCTCTAAAAAATAACAATAAAATAAGCGTGTGCAGAGCTTTAATGGTAACCACATATAATGGTTTCCTCTCATGGAACATTATAGAATGCTAGAAATCAATCACAATTGCTGATGTAACTGTATATACCAAGAAAACATTGAGCAAATTAACATAAAAAAATCAGAACGAAAATTATCATCATCATATCAGAATAAATATTTAATCGAAATGTGAAAATATTGAAGCACCTTTAGACGATACCCCATAATGGCCCACGTCAAGCCATCGCCATCATATAGGGAGACATTGGAGTGCAGTGGCCGATGTTTGGCTGGTGATCATGACCACTATTTCGTATTGCTAAAATTCAATATAATTACAAATTAAATCATCATCTACAGATCACATGTATATAATGAATAGTCACGAATAATAATTAGTTAAACTTGAATTCCAATATTTACCAATAACTGAGGGTGTTGTACAGGGTACAGTTTTAAGATAATTACTTTTTTTCTAATTTAATGGAAAGGCCTTGATGAAGACTAGGCATGAGATTCCTATGTTGTTTTTGGGTCGTCCGAGTCGTATTAGCTTCCAATGTCTTTGATTCAGTTCTTTGTCCCATTCCCTTATGACTTTGTCCAGGACCAGGTTGAAGAGGAGTGAGGATATCCCATCTACTTGGCATACTCCGGTTTTAATCAGGAAGGGTTCGGAAATTTCTCCCAAAAATGTATATACACTTTGACTGGTTTAAAAATCAGTATGTATTTTCATACAGTTTACTTTAGGATTTAAAACAAAAAGGTAAAGAAACAGCCTTAATTTTGACTAACGCCAGTTTTCAAACTGCCTACCGTCGTGGTTCAGGCATTGCTGTTAACGAGAAGCAATGGAATCGCAAACATCGAGAATCACTTCCATAGATATTTGTCCACATTTTCTTTCAATCACTACTTTTAATTCATTAACAATTGCCGATTTTGTCTTATAAACCTTGTCTTTAATGTATTCCCATAAAAATAAGTCGATCGGCATTAGGTCAGGTAAACGTGCGTCAACCCAACCTCTTTGCCCAATCATGATGATAATGTGAAGGTGCACCATCTTGTTGAAAATAAATGTTCTCACCCTCAAAAGCTTCCCAAATGCGTGGAATCACTGCTTCCTATAGCAAATTAAGGTAAACAGCACCAGTTACAGTACCGTCAAAAAGAGCGGTCAAATTAATCGTTTTGCAGATAAGCCACACCACACTGTGACTCCTGGCAAATTAACATGATGTTCGTCAGTAACGTGTAGATTCTCAAGTGCACTAACATTGTTTGTTTTCAAGATATCTGTTTTTGTAATTACAGCAAAATGAAGTAATAATAATGCACTTTTAAATTAATGATAGAAAATAATATCAGTCCTTCTCGATCGCACATCTGCAATCTCTCTTAAAAGTTGTGCATCATTCTCAAAATTATTTCTTTTGGTACTCTTGCGATTTCTTAATGAATAGCAACTTTCAGTTCCTGTATCGTGCGTTTTAGTTCGTTCGCAATCTAGACATAAGGTTACCCCACAAAAAAGAGGAGCAAAAATCTGAAGAGCGAGGGAGCCAAGAAACATCGTTGAAAAAGGGGATCATATGTAGAGGAAACATTTGTCGAACACATTCCTTTGATACTGTCGCCGTGTGAGCTGTGGTTCTCCCATGTTTCCTTGTCGAGGCTGAAGTTGTTATAACAGCAAATTTTGTATTATGTCAACATAACATGCCGAAGCCACTGTTACTCCTCTTTCCTCTTCTTCAAAGAAGTAAGGACCAACGATCCTTAAATTGGAAATTCCGCACCACAGTCTCACTTTTTTACATGGAGAGGTTTTGGTGCAGCTCCTGTGGATTTTATGTCACCCAATACTTACAATTCTGCTTGTTTACATACCAGTTTAAATGAAAATGTATTTCATCACTCATCATTATCACGGCATCAAGGTTGTCAGCAATAATTGTGCGCATTATCGCAGAAAACTCTTTGCGCTGTGCAAAATTGTTGGAAAGCTGTTACACTGTTGCATTATTTTGTAGGGATAAAACTTCAAGTCGTCATGCAGAATACGTTGTAGTGATCGACAGGACATAACCAAAACTAAAGCTTGGTGCCTAGTGGAACGCTGAGGACTAGCAACAACCGCCTTTCTCCCTGTTTCAACATTGTTTGGTGTCTGAACGACACGGGAAAGGCCAGGTGGTTTCCTGTTCGTGACAGGTCCGATCCGTTCGAAATACTTCAACCCATTGGAGTATCATGTTTCGATCTAAAATTGGCCCTCGGCTTTCCACGTTGAACTGTCGACGGAAAAGACGTTGCACGGCAACTACACTGTTTCTAAAAAAACTGCTCTACAACAAACACACGATGCTCCAAGGTCCACGGTACCATGCCCAAAACTGCATTGCCTGAGCTATCTGTTGGTGGCGCGGCGAGGCATTATTACAAAATACTACCCGTTCAAAAAATCAATGAAAAACTGTGAAGTAAGGTTTTCTTTTTCAATTATAAATAAAGTCACTGAAAGAACCGCCAGTCCGTATTTCATACAACAATTTAGACAGATCGATAGGGAGATGGAGAAAGAGAGAGCTAGTTAACTAAAACGGTCCGTTGAATGTCACATTTGCCATGATTGTATCGCTAACAGTTCGTTAAGTGGTTTTTTACCGCCGCAGATATACTTTTGCGACTTATTGTGTGAGTTCCATCTAACAATAGCGAAGTGTTGTCGACAGTATACTGGATGGAGAAATAGCACTTGAAAAAAATGTCTTTTTCTCAATAATAACCCGCAATTTTGACATTGTAGTGTATTGTCCTACTTTTTATATATGTTGCTCTAGAAAAAAAAACATTTTGGTAATAATATTTAAATATAATAAATGATAATGATTCTTTAACGACATTAACCTTTTCTATTGTTGATGATTTTTTTTTTAATTTAATTTAATTAAAATGGCAGATTTTTCCAGTGAGATAAAGTATATTTGGTTTAAAAAATACATAATTTAATTATCCGGGTTTATGTATTACTAATTTAGGGCTCAAAAAATCCCATATCCCATATAAACTGAAAATATTCTCACGGTTCTCAGATCATACTGCGAACTTTCGACGTTGGTTGGCGCTAGGAGATGCGACTCGCTTCGCCTTACAATACAGATCGAAATTAAATAATCTTATGTTCTATTAGCGGACGCGGTCTATCGAGTTGTGTCGCTAAGTTTGCGAAATTTCAGTCGGCGATCCTGTAATACGATTGTGACTTTTTGTAATGATTTTTTGTCTGTTGTAACAGTTTTTAGGTGTCCCTCACGTTCCTCATATTTAATGGATGTTCGACCACATTTAAATTTGACAGCCCTCTTTTTTTTAGTCGAAAAAGAAAGGGACGAAAGGTCATTTAAATTGGACCTTAACTGTTTTTGTTTGACCGTCAAGGTTAAACGCTACAAAACAATTTATTTTATAACAGTACGAGCATCAGTTGTAACAATTTTTCTGAAAATGCCAAAACTCCTTTGCTTTACTTAAGCCACATACAAGCAACTAAATTCACGCGTCTGAAATTTCATCGCACATCATCTAATAAACCATATTTGACAAATATCGTAGTCATTTGGTCACACTTGCACCATTTCTATGCCCGGACGAGAATTTTTCGAATGTCTCTGGTATCATTCTAATCAGTATTCTTGTGGGTATAATTAAAATGCTAAAATATTATCAGTTGGTGCATCACGCCATTTCAGGTAATTTTTTTCAGTATGAGAAACGAAATATTAGTATATAAGAAACATGTTTACGTTTTTAGGAAATAACGGGACGATTTGACAGTACTTCTACCGTTATGAGGACATCGATAAAATGGTTTGATTATTTTTAGCTCGTCTTGTTTAAGTTTATAATTTCTACTATTTTTATCATTTAAATCAACTCGACTTTGATCACTTAATTAGATCATTAGATTATCTCGTCAATAAGCTAATATAAGTATTATCTAAATTATTGTACTGTGTTCATATATATAGTCTTTTTTTGGTTTTTCGCCACGATCTAAAACTCAAAAAATATCAAGAATCTCTATCCTTAGTAAATAAAAGAATCACTGGATAAAAAACAAATTGGAGACTAATTACACAGTGATTCTTTTTCTGTAATAAATTTGCCTAACGAACCAAAATTTAAAAAATACAAAATTTTCTAAAATAAATACAAACTTTTGAATGTTAACGTTTCGGGAGGTTTTCTTTTGACGTTTTCAAAACGAATCTAAAAATAATTTCTATATAATACTCTAAAAGATAGTAAGTAAATATGTTTTGTATAAATTAATGATACTTACATTGACAATAATATTTTCTACTGACAGTGACATACTACCAAAAAAATATATAGGCGAGGTTTGCTGTGTGATTATTGTAATAAAAATAATTGTATTGCTATGCCTTCAGTAGATTTAAATTCAGTATGGTTCCCGATTATAAACAATACAATTAAAAACGTTTAATTATTTCAATACACAATAATCACACAGGTTTTTTGGTAGTATGTCACTGTAAGTAGAAAATATTATTGTCAATGTAAGTATCATTTACATATACAATATATATTTACTTACTATATTATAGAGCATCATACAGATATTAATATAAATTATTTTTAGATTCGTTTTGAAAAGGGTAACAGATGACCTCCCGAAACGTTAACGTTCAAAAGTTTGTATTTATTTTAGAAAAAATTGTATTTTTACAATTTTTGTTCGTTAGGCAAATTTATTACAGAAAAAGAATCACTGAGAAATTAGACGTTGTTTTGTTTTTTTACCCAGTGATTCTTTTATTTATATAAGGACAGATATTCTTGATATTTTTTTTTAGTTTTACGCCATGTTGTTGAGTTAGATTGCCGCAAGATTGCCGTATGCATTACACAAAATCCATCTAGTACAAAAACAATAGCCGGGTTACTTAAATAAGTGCAATTACACTCACTACTCTATAGAGTACTATAGAGAAATGGACAAATAAAAAAAAATTAAAGATAACGCCTGAAAGGTGATCTGCCATACATCAAGGGTGATTTTTTAGTGTATCCGAACTTTCGATAGGGGTCGCTGTCAAACGAAGGGTGATTTTGCGCGCAAGTGTGTAAATCGGTGTCTCAATAATTTGACAAATCATCATGAAACGTTTAACATCAGAGCAACGCTTGCAAATTCTCAATGAATCCGCAATGAATCAACATCGATATTGTGATAAAAAGTATTTTAGTGTAAGTCAGTGCGTCCATTTGAGTTCGATTTAAAACTATACCGGTCTTCCCGCGTTAAATGCGAATTTTTCGGGTGCATATACATATTATAATGTGTGCATATATGTGTGCATATACATAATTTTTTAAACCACAACTCAATGAAACTTTTTTTTACTTTACTAAATTAACTAAAATGAACTTTACTAAGTTAACAACGTTCATTGTCTGATTTGTGACTGCAAATTAATAGCATGGTTATTTACGATCACGTTATAAAAAATAACTCTGAAAAATTAGGAAATTTATGATCACAGTACCTAAAGGTATAGCCTAAGGTATCGAATTTCAAGATTTTTAAAAATATGCCTAGTTTTACTGAACACGATGACATGGATTTTTTTTTTTTGCCAGAACTTGAATAACGTATCCTTTTACCCACCATTTGCTTGCTCAAATTTAGGGACACCTCTTGTGTGTGTGTGTGCCTATATATATATATATATATATATATATATATATATATATATATATATATATATATATATATATATATATGTATATATATATATATATATATATATATATATATATATATATATATATATATATATATATATATATATATATTATATATATATATATATATATATATATATATATATATATATATATATATATATATATATATATATATTTGATTCCATCTCAAAGCATGCGATAATGGATGCACTGCTTAGCCAAGGTGTAGAGAGAGCCTATGTAAACCTATTAGAATCGATATATGATGGAGCTACAGCCACAATTCACCTTGATGATCTTGAAGTGGGAATTAATATAGAACGAGGTGTACGGCAGGGTGACGCAATATCGCCTATTCTTTTCTCGGCTGGCCTTGAAGGAGTATTCCGTAAACTGGATTGGGAACAGGATGGGGTAAAGATCAATGGTGCAAACTTAAACCATCTTAGATTTGCAGATGATATTATTCTCATTTCACAAGACCCAGAGGAGCTGCAAAGACGCATACAAGAACTGCAAAGGGCTGGCGAACCATTTGGCTTGAAAATAAACCTGAAAAAGGGTTATGGTTATGTTCAATAACTTCGCTCAGGACAGAAGAATTTCAGTTTTAGGAAGGGATTTAGAGATTGTGGACAGCTTTGTATATCTTGGGCAGAGGATTTCCATGGAGGGGAATACCGCCCGGGAGGTGGAACGGCGTGTTAAATGTGGCTGGCAGGCATTTGGTAGGCTCAACATAGTGTTTAAGAGCAGACTCCCACTTTGCCTGAAAAGAAAAGTATTCGATCAGTGCGTTCTACCCGTTATGACATACGGAAGTGAAACCTGGACACTCACATCGCAATCAATTCAAAAACTTCGGGTGGCACAGAGGGGAATGGAAAGATGTATGCTTGGCATTACAAGACGAGACAGAAAGTCCTGCGCATGGATCAGGGAACAAACAAAAGTCTGTGACATCATTGGAAGAGTAAAACAGTTGAAATGGAGATGGGCAGGCCATATAGCGAGGCGATGGGACGACAGATGGACCAAGGCAATCCTGGAGTGGATACCGCTTGATCGCAAACGTCCGCGAAGAAGACCGAAAGCCCGATGGACTGATGACATCGTTAAGTATATTGGACCCGAGTGGCAGAGGAAAGCCCAGGACCGTGAAGGTTGGAAGCATGCTGAAGAGGCCTTCATCCTGCAGTGGATCGATACGGGCTGATGATGATGATGATGATGATGATGATATATATATATATATATATATATATATATATATATATATATATATATATATATATATATATATATATATATATATATATATATATATGTATATATATATATATATATATATATATATATATATATATATATATATATATATATATATATATATATATATATTTTTTTTTATCAGTGTTTTTATGTAGGTTCAACATTTTTCAATATTAGATGAAAAAAGAAGGTCTGAACCAACCAGATTCAAAGGCATTCTGCTCATGATCGTAATCGATCTGTAACTGATTGAGTTACATTTATTCCCAATCATGTCGAATCTATTTTAGCAAGGTAGTTCGAGTCTTTAAAGGCGGTATTCGGTGGAGCCCGATTTGCACAGTTAATTAACTAAAATAGCTTTCTCGTAAATTTGAAATTGGCTTCTTTTGTTAACCGAAAATGTGTATTTATTCGTCGGGTTTTATAATTAAGAAACTTATTGCGGGTATTTCGGATTGTTTATTAAATTGGATTTCGTTACAAAGCGAAATTTTCGAATTTTCGACGAGTATTCGAACTATTGAAATTCAGACGGCAATAATAGGCGGCAAACGGCATTTTATACTTGAAAGTTTTAATGAGAACTCGTGCCGAAATGGCCCAAGACTGGAAAATGCGGCGCAGTTTATACGTCCGGCAAAGTGCCTTTGTTTAAAGCTTTCGCACGTGTTATGCGATGTGTATCAACGATATTTCAACCATTTTTACAAGTTTAGTACTAAACTGTGAGTTAAAACGTAATATACTTATTGATACATATATTGCTTAAAACTAATGGTCCAAAAATGTAAAAACTCCTAAAGGTACGTCAATACCTTAGTAGAGAAACAATACCTTACTACATATCAGGGAAACGGACGTCCTAAAATTGGGGAAGCGATGTCAACTACAAGATCACCTCAAGACCAAACTACATTTAAAAAGGTCCTAATGGAATAGAAATAACTAAGTAATGAAAACCCTGAATAACTAAGTAATGAAAAAATAACTAAGTAATGTATCCCACAGAACCTATCGAATATTCACTACTGAGGGAAACTAGAAAACTAAGGCAACGCAAAAAGACATAACCTCTAAGAAAAATAGATAGTGTTTAGACTGTAATCGACCGGCAAATGAATATTAATAAGTATATACACTCATTAAATAAATTATTTATACGTTATTAAATTCAAATATATAGAACAACTAAATTAGATGCGTTAAACTATTTATTTTGTGTGAAATAACATTCAATGGCATTAATGTTTGAAAACAATTTGGGATAAATGTCCACTGCGGCTACTTTTGACAAAGCCCATTCTGTTAATCCAATGTCTGACCACTTTTTCAAGCAATTGGGGTCAAATGTCGGTAATTGTCCGAGTTATGTTGTCTTCCAAGGCGTCAATAATTACTGCTTTATTGACATAAACCAAAGACTCAATATAACCACAAATAAAATATTCTAGAGGCGCTAAATCACATGTCCTAGGTGGCAAATTAACAAGTCCGTTCCTGGAAATTATTTTCTCCTCGAATTGTTACCTCAATAAATCGATTGTTGCATTGGTTGTATGACATGTGAAGTCGTTCTGTTGGAACCACATCTCCCCCAGATCAATATCATTCAAATTCGGAATTAAATAATTCATGTAGTTGAATAACAAAGCCCAACCTCCTGCGAACAGCGATGAATTGATAAATCTTCATAAACACTGGCAGCAACAGCAGTAATATTTTCTGTGCTGTGAGCAGCGTGAAAAGCATTCGGAATTTGTGAATAATTCGGTGAGTACATCACGAAGCTCAAATTCAAAAGTGCTCTATAAGTTGGGCGCACAGAACACTGATTTTGATAATAAACTTCGACATTTTGCAAGCGTTGTTCTGATGTTAAATGTATCAACTCCATATCTATTGAGAGGCAGATTTACATACTTGCGCGCAAACTCACAGTTCGTTTGACAGTGACCCCAATCAGAAGTTTAAACATACTAAAAATATCACCCTTTATATACACAGTACGTCAGAAAAATAACGGAGCTTTTTAAATAAAAAAACTACTAGCGTCATCTATTGAAATAATATATAATCTGAAAGCTGTATATCCCCTCTGTAAAACGAGACCACAATCATTAGAATCGAACAACGGATGGTGAAGTTATAACACTTAAACAAAGAACTGATATTAAATTTTGCTTCAAGCTCGGTAAAACTTTTAAAGAAATATTTGAAGGCCCTCACGTGGGTGCCGCACCTAAAGAAGGTAACCGGGAAAGCAAGATTTGTTTTACTCATTTTTGTTTTTACTCATTTAAGTAATCATCATTTTATTACAACTCTTATTGGTACCAAATACAACTGGACACCAAATGAACAATGTGTGTAAAATTGATTTATTATTTTTGAGTCAAGAAATTGCAAGGTTGCTATTGCCTTTAAAACTAATTTAAAAATAAAAACAACAACTTTTAATGAAACTAATAAGCAATAGTTTCTCCTGAGTCTGTATGCATGCCTGTAGGCGTTTTGGCATGCTGTCGATTAAATGATCATTTTGGGGTTGTGAAATTATATCTCATTATGTTTTAGTTCTCGCAGGGTAAGAGGAGGATTGTTTCGTTTCTTGATGTGTGTTTTCAGAATGTTCCAAGCATGTTCAATGACATTTATGTCAGGGGAATTTGCTGGAAACCTTGGTTATATCCTCCTTATCCTTTTTGGTTATATCCTAACCTTAACGTGGTTATATCCTCCTCTTAAAGAAAATTTTATACTGCTGCTGTTCGATGAGGAAGCGCGTTGTCATCCATGAAAACAAATCCGTCGCGCACTGCGTCTCTGAATAGACGCATAACAGGATTTAAAACGTCCGCAATGTGCACATCACCAGTGACCTTTCTCTCCAGGACCAGTAGAGGTGTCCATGTACCCCTCATAATACCACCCCAAAACATCACGCTCCCACCTTCAAATGGGATACGTGGTTGAGCTATTTCTAGTCGGGCTTGTCGACGTGGAGCTCTCTAAACTAATGTTATCCGTGAATCAAAAACCAAGTCAATTCTCGTCTTATCGGAGAACATCACGTTATTCCAGTTAGGAGTATGATACACCATTTCGCGAGCCCATTGAAATCTTACATTTTTTTGTTGAAGCTTGGGAACTAGTTTGGGAACACGTAAAGGTCTTCTGCGATACAAATTTACCGCTTTCGGTCTACGTGTTATTGTTTGTCGTGAAACATTTACTCCTTCAAACCTAACAAGCTTCTTTAATATACCACTTGTAGATTCCAGATAATTTCTTCGAGGTATCATTGATATCTGCCGGTCTTGTACAGCTGTTACACATCGTTTCCTACCACTTTTAAGGCGATCCTTTACGTCATTTGTCTCTTGGAATATTTTATGAATTTTTGATACAGCATTTTGGAAAACACCTACAATTTCCGCGATATCACTTTAATTAAAGCCCTGTTGTAACGAAGTAATTGCTCTTGATCTGTTGAAATAAGATATCATGTTTCTAGGCATTGTTAAAAGGATTTATTGAAAATTGAAAAAGAACTAAAATAATGGGTCCAATATCAACAAAATGGACAAAAATCGAAAAACCTGTGTTGTTATCAGCAAAACAATGCTTTTGTTATTTTATTTAAAACGGTCTAACATAAATATCCGTCACCATTTTTAAAGTATCATAGACTTAGATATCCTATTTGTAAATAGGTAGTTGTAATATAGGCATTTGTAATAGGCAGTGTGTAATCACTTATTAAGGTGTTCACTTCAAATGTGACAGTTCAAAATTACCAATTTTATTTTTATCAGAAAAAAAGAACTGGGGCAAAAGGTTGATATGAAGTTTTATTATAAGCTGGTAAGTTGGGTTAATGTGCTATGGAAATTTGATGGTAGTGAAGCATACGTCGTAAAAACGTTATTAATTGGTTTGCAATATTTTATGGGAACAGGCAGAGTAATGTAGGCGATCGTCATGCAATAACATACTTAACTGAATTGAACAGACTGAATACTGGCATGAGGCGCATCGAAAACTCACTGCATTCCTATATTCGAGAGCAGTCTGAAAAGTCATGAAGACGGCATGAATAATATATATGTATATATATATATATATATATATATATATATATATATATATATATATATATATATATATATATATATATATATATATATATATATATATATATATATATTATACATATATATTCTTATTATAAATATAGACAGTATATAATCACTTATTACTTAACTGAAAAGTCTCCAGCCTCAACATGAAGACGGCATTACTCATTTAATGACTGCTCGATATTCTATATATTCTCCATCTTAACAGAAACACTGACTGATCGACTGATATAAATGCGTTGACTGTTAAACAACTGAACGTTTAATATGGCAGAAATTTTTAAGATTATCTTTGAACGCATGCGCAATTATATTACCAGACTATTTTTGACGAGTAACGCCCTCTTCATGATGAGACAAGAAACTTTTCAGGCTCCCATCGTACACGTTATTAATTGGTTTGCAATATTTTATGGAAACAGGCAGAGTAATGTAGGCGATCCTCATGCAATAAGATACTTAACTGAATTAAACAGATTGAGTACTGGCATGAGGCACATCGAAAACTTACTGCATTCCTATATTTGAGAGCAGTCTGAAAAGTCTCCAGCCTCCACATGAAGACGGCATTACTCGATGGCAATAATTTAATGACGGCTCGATATTCGATTTTCTCCATCTTAACAGAAACACTGACTGATCGACTGATATAAATGCGTTGACTGTTAAACAACAACTGAGCGTTTAATATAGCAGAAATTTTTAAGATTATCTTTCAACGCATGCGCAATTATATTACCAGACTATTTTTAACGAGTAACGCCCTCTTCATGATCAGACAAGAAACTTTCCAGGCTCCCATCGTATACTGTAAATATAATTTTAAGGGAAAATATAGCTTGGAAAAAAGCATTCTGGTTCGACCATATTCACTTGATTTCTCTCCTTGCGAACCCCCAACTGTTCCCAAAATTGACGATCATAAGAAAAACTTTCGATAAGAAATTTAGAGTTAAACCACGGCTTCGTAAAAAACGAGTTTCCAGTTTATCTCAATAACAATAATGAAATGACTAAATAAATAACGTCTTGCCTTTTATTTCACATCATTCATCCTTTCTTTTGCACGCACTCTGTATTATACTTTATTGTTTAAAAAATTTCGCTCAATATAACTTGCGACCAACATTTGCTGAAAATGCCGGTCTCTTTCTTTCAATTTTCTGACAATAGTTTTCCGCTTCCTAACAACACCGCCAACTTTTAATAAGCACCACATAAAGCCCTATCATTTCCTCGCCATGAGAATTGATATAAGCTATTTGATCTTTTTTCAACGAGTTAACGAAATAGGCAGTTCTCCATTTCGAATCTCGTCTCGGCGAGAGGCATAAAAATAAATAGACAAAAGTTTTAAATCGTTCGCGGCGAAAATTTTTATAACAGATAGAAAAATAAGTGGGTACGTAAACTTTTTAAAAAACTTTAATGGTGTTCGTAGAGAACCGCTTCGGAAAATTTAACGAAAATAAAGGAAAAGTTTATATGGTAAATAGACTTTATTTTGGTTGAGTTGGAACGTTTTTCTTTTTGGATGTGGCTGTACGCTATTCACTTTAAAGCTTACGTCTGACAGGACGTAACTTTTTAAAAGAATTTAAGTCGCCCCATGAGGCTGGGACTCACTGAAAATATGCTATGTAATAAAAAAAAGCAATACTTTATTTATGCCAATAAAAATATGTACCGGGTGACCATTTAAATTTCTGATTAGATTGGAAATGCTTTTTGTAATAATCATCATAATTAATTACATTTAATTAGAACTATCATGTGGTCTGTAGATTTCCATGGAGCGCTTTTTAATATATGATATATATATATATATATATATATATATATATATATATATATATATATATATATATATATATATATATATATATATATATATATATATATATACTTAGTAAAAAAAATAAGAAAAGAAACATCGAAACTAATTAGACTGACTAAAAGAAAATATGAAAACAATCAATTAAATGAAATAGAAAAAGATATCCAAAAAAATAACACTCGAAATTTTTACAAAACATTTAAAACTAAATTAACAGGCTATCAACCCCAAAATCTTTGCTTCCGAAAAGAAAACGGACAATTAGCTCTAAATAACCAAGACAATTGCAAATAACTTGAACAACTACTAAATTGCCCTGAGCCCTAAAATCGCCACTATCTAAAACTCACTGGGTAAAAACAAAAAACCAAACGGAGGCAAATTTCTCAGTGATTCTTTTTTGTAATAAATTTGCCTAACGAACAAAATTTTACAGATATAAAAATATTATTAAAAATGTTACAAACTTTTAATGTTAACGTTTCGGGGGGTATTCTCCCCCTGTTTTCAAAACTAAACTAAAAAATAAATTATATTAATTTGTAATATATAAAGTAACGAGTGAAAGTAAATATATTTTTTGTGTATATATGAACACGTGAATATATTGTGAATATATGAACACGCCACAATCATTCAGACATTACTTAAACATATTACCAATACTAAACCTTAAACAAACAAACCTAGATTCATTACCGAATGAAGATAAAATAATTAGGCAAATCAAACGACTTAAAAATAACCAGTTTTCTGTTTAAGATAAAATCACTGCTGATCTTTTAAAATCCGCTGGTCCAGGCACAATCAAGGAAATAACCAAAATGTTACAAGAATTTTTGGCGAACCGGACGGATTTCGGGCGATTGGAAAGATGCTCTAATCCGTCCACTACATAAGAAAGGAAATAGAATGGATCTAAACACCTACAGAGTGATATCTCTTCCCCAAGTTTGGTCCCCAAATTTTATCTCAATGTGTACTAGACAGAACACAGAGACATTTATAACCTAACATTGGTAAATATCAAGCAGGTTTTCGACCAGGCAGATCCTGTCCGGAACAGTTCCTGAATATAAAGTTAATCCTAAGACATCAAAACCTATACAATAAAAATATCGTCTGTACATTTGTGGATTTCAAAAAAGCATATGATTCTATTGACCGCGAATCTTTATTCCAACTCTTGAAATAACAAGGACTAGATCCGCAAACGCTGGCAATTATTAAAGCAACACTAACTAACATAAAATCAGCCCTGAATATTGACCAACCCATTAAACTGGAGAGAACCAACAGCAAAATAGATTGTCTCACTTTTACTGATGATCTAGCAATTTTAGCTAAAGATGTATTAACGACACAAAAACAAATTGAAATCCTAAAAGAAACAGCAGAAAAGAAACAGCGATAGCTGTTAACTAGCAACATTTTAAACACTGCTATTATTCCCATTACAGATTAATAACAATCTTCTCAATCAAAAATTTTATTACACACAAACCAATTTAAATATCCTTAATGAAGATATCAAATGCGAAACATAGTACTTCTTCAAAAAAAGATTTCTCCCTGTCTGATATGGATGGCGAGGTGTTCGAGAGCTACTCAAAGAGTTTTAGCTTAACAATGTTAACAAACAAAACGCCGTTACGGCGCCAAAATGGTTTACTTTCACTCGTTACTTTATATATTACAAATTAATATAATTTATTTTTTAGTTCAGTTTTGAAAACGGGGGGAGATTACCCTCCGAAACGTTAACGTTAAAAGTTTGTAAATTTTTTATAACATTTTTATATCTTTAAAAATATTGTTCGTTAGGCAAATTTATTACAAAAAAGAATCACTGAGAAATTTGTCTCCGTTTGGTTTTTTGTTTTTACCCAGTGATTCTTTCTTTAAATAAGAACAGGTACTTTTGATATTTTTTGAGTTTTAGACAGTGGCGAAAAACCCAAATAAAGGAGAAAAAATATATGAACACGCCACAATCATTCAGACATTAATCGTTAAGTATATTGGACACGCGTGGCAGAGGAAAGTCCAGGACCGTGAAAGTTGGAAGCATGCTGAAGAGGCCTTCATCGTGCAGTGGATCGACATGGACTGATGATGCTGAAGATATATATATATATATATATATATATATATATATATATATATATATATATATATATATATATATATATATATATATATATGAGCAATGGTTAGTTGCTTGACCGGGAGGAAGCCCCACCCATCCCTTACATTGGAGGGCATATGTTTCGTCTATTGGTGGTTAGACTTATCAGGGTACCGACATATGCCCTTCCGCCAAGAATAGGGAGTCCCTCTCCACAATCAAACAACCCATATTTTCGCCGAATTCTCGTCGGATAGCTTATAAATCGAGTTTTTTTTACTTCTTTGGACTGCGTCCAATGAGACAAAAGTAGCCTGGAGTTATACACCCCCGACCGTTGGATTCCACAATCTCATGTAGAACGCACAACAACTTGCGTCTCCGCCATAATGAGCAATGGTTAGTTGCTTGACCGGGAGAAAGCCCCACCCATCCCTTACCATTGGAGGGCACATGTTTCGTCTGTTGGTGGTTAAACTCATCAGGGTACCGACATATTGGACATTATTCCACGGAATCGGAATAACTGAAGTCGTTTAATCAATATTTTGGAAATGTATGGAAACCAAGCCTGGTGTCCATAGATAAGGACAGACCGGACAATGGTTTTATAAAGAATTAGTTGAGTTTTTATATAAAGCTTACTTCTATCATTAATTGGTGGAAATAGCTTGCGTAACATGTCGCTAGCCTTCCCACTCTGTCCAACAGTTCTCTAATAAGCATACGAATTCCCTGAGGTGGGTTTCTGCAATTATGTAGGATGTCCTGTGCGGATGCAGTGGTTTCTTCATTCGAATAAAAATAAATGCCACTGAGAACTTTAATGTGCGGCTTGGGAACAAATATAAACCAGAAGAGGCCAAATAGAGTGAAGGCGGTGAATGCTTCAATAATCCGTACTTTAATTAATTTAATTTTAACCATCGCCAAAAAATCTATAACAGCCGATTCATTATCCTGACAAAAAATATATGTTTCTCCTGAAAACCGTTTTTTTACATTATTATTTAATTTGACTTGACGAAAACGGTTGCATTGTATAAGCCAATTATTATTTTACGATTCCAAAAAATCATGCATTAAAATTATTTTTGTACCCAAAAAAAAAGCATGCCAATGGTTTTTTGCCAATGCCTTCTTTGGTGCGCTTATCAAGTTCTACCCATTATTTTGATTGTTGTTTTTACTCGGGTATATAGTGGATTTATGTCTCGTTAGTAATTACAATATTTTGCATACAATCAGTTATATTCTTTTTAAAACGATATAAACAGGGTTGAAGTATATCCAGTAGAACGATTTTTGATCCCAGTGATAACAAACGTGGCATCCATCTTACACGATCTTTATTAACTATTGTTTGTGTTGTGACTTTTTAAATCTCCACACTACGTTTCGATGAACGTATTTTTAAACCCAAAATAAGATGGATCACAATTACCATGTCGATATAATTTTTCCGAACAAAATTACATCCAATTTCCGACCACTTTTTCAAGCAATTGGGGTCTTATGTCCGTAATTGTCCGGCATCAATAGTTGCTGGTTTATTGACAAAGAACAACGATTTAACATAACCCCAAGAAAAAAATATAAAGACATTAAATTACATGCCCTTGGTGGCCAAATAATAGGTCGTTGTTAAGTTAACATTTATAGCGCCTTCTGTAATTGTAAAACCATTTGGTGGGAAATTTTTTAAAATTATTAAATTTATTGAGGAAAGAATTTGCATTAAGTTTTGCCTAAAAAAGGAATTTCTTGTTTTAATGCAGTTAAAATATCAAGAAAGGGTTACGACGATGAAACTCAAAAAACCACTACTTTATTATTTTATAATAAATAATTCATCTCTAGCAAGTAAATATGTTTAACTAAGTCTAAACACTCTTTGGTGTGCATTCAGTGTTGTGCATTCGAATATGTATTTGGGCGATAAAAAAAGCGACATCCATCGAGCGGTAAGTTTTCTCTAAAACATTGTAAAATTGGAATACGGACTTTAGTGATCATAGGGAATCTGTTGAAGATGAACTTCATTCAGGAAGACCTGACACGTCAAAGAAGAAAATATTACCAAAATCCAGGGGATCTTATACTTTTACTGTTGCGGATGCAAAATTTTTGAAATCTGCTAATGCGGAAGTGATGCAAAAGTAATGCGAATGCAAATTAATTTAGGTACATGAATATATATAAAAGATGGTAATTTTTAATAATATCTATTTTATAATCAAATTTGTAGTAGGAAAATTTAAAAATTGGTGCATTATATTTAATAAAGAGCAATGTCGCTGCCTTTTTAGGTTACAGCCTGTTTTGCAGGCGTTTATAGATTGATCCCGCGCCACTAAATAATTGTTCACTTGGAACATTGGCTGATGGAAGCGACAAACATCGGCGTGCTATAGCAGATAGGATTTTGAATTCACTACGACTAACCCTCCACTAGTTGATTGGACTTTCAGATTCACTTTTTCTTTTATTGCGATACAGAATCAATTTCTTCTTAAGAACAGCACCGGGGCTAATATGGTCAGATGTTTTCTCTTGATTTGAAGAATCTAGCATCATGACAAGATCGCTTTTTAAGTATAGCTTACTAGCCGTAGCTGATTGTAACGTTCCTGGTTGTAACGTTCCTGGGCTGTTCTGTAGCTTTTTCCAGATAATCTCTTATTCTCATTTTTTTAACTTTTTCGGAATTCGGAGAACCTGTAATGTCATCATCAATGTTTTTCGTCTTCAATATTTCATCTTTAATCTTTTCTTCGGTGACTGGTTTGAAAAATGTGTGCTGATAGCGAGCGTCTAAGTAAGAGGATATGGCAAATAAATTGTTCTCTTCCAAAACAGAAAATTTGGCAGATACTTCAGTTTTCAGAGTAGTGACTGCCAGCCGAATAGGGTTAGAATCATATGATCTTGTTAAATGGTTATCCAGTTTTTTCACAATCAGCATTTGAATTATTGAAATCACAGATTATATGAGGGTCTGAGAGCTGTTTAATTCCCGTGTGGCTTCTTGAAAAGGTTTCAGTAGCTCAACACAGCATACTCTGATTTTTCACTCTTATGGTAAAATTGGGTCAATGTCACTAACGTTAATGAAAAATCATAACGCATTTTTTACTTTAAAAAAATTTACTTTAAAAGGTACTGTTCCATCGCGTTACACAATCTTAGATCACTCTCAGATGCGGTTGATTCAGACTGTTTTGAACTTTTTGGAGTTGTTTTTGAACAATCGTGGAATGGTTAAAATGAGTCGACATTTTCTTACATTTTTGTTTGATGCCTTTTATGTTTTCCTGCGATTGTAAACAACTTCGAATATCAAGCTGCATCTTGTGGACTGTACAATCCAAGTCGTTTAATACTGTTAACTATATAGCTCTTTTAATATTGTAGCCTTCATCTCGATTCATGCAGTGTACTTGTTCTTTTAAAATATTCCATTCAATGAGCAATGTGTTGAATTTTTCGGCAATTATGTCACCCGCATGACGATCGTCTCGAATTTTAATACAATTGACGATCGATCAAGGTTTTCTGCTATTCCGTGGCAAGTCAGGCTAAGAAACATTAGAGCTTGGATCCGTCCAAATGTCAGTAGTAAGATATGTAGTCAAATTTTTGAATCAATTCTTTAACTTTGTTAGCAACTTTTACATACAAACTGTACTTGTACACAAAATCAGCAAAAAAGTTGCACCCTCTTAAATTACATGTTGGTAGTATTTTTTGCAATAATACTGCGAAATCCTATTCCTTCCACGAAATTAAATGATAAATTTTGATGAATTCGATGATTTTATTTTATTTTTTTTTCGAATTCGGATTGTTAGTAGTATACCACTTTATTTATTTTTGAACTACTTCCTCTAAAGAAAGTTTTTTGCTTCTTGCAGTGGAGTGGCGATTTTATCTGAAAAAGATATACATAAATAAATTATAACATGTTCTGAAAACTAGAAAATGCGTAAAAAATAGGTTTAAAAAATCAAAACTATTGGATTGACATTTTTTTTATTTAATACATTTTTTTTTTATTTGGGCCAGTTGCGGTAAAAGCTCCTAAAATTTTAATCAATCTCTAGAAATTTATTCTAGAACCAATTTATAAAAGAAAAATACCATACTTAATTTTTTTCGGGTCATACCTATCACCGACCGTAATTTTCCTGTGGTAAAGCTAACAAGCCACACGAGTTAAACCAAATTTATAAAACGAGACTAATAAATTAATATTGTTAAAACTTATCTGATTCAGCTTTTTTCTCTTATAATTGTTTTTAGTTATCTGAGCTTTGGAACAGACTGAACTGTTCTGGTTGAATCGATTTCAGAAGATTATTCAAAGAGGTGGTTTTAGGGTATGTTTTATTGCATATTTTACCATGAGATTTATCTCGGTTATGCTCATTTGGTTTAAATTAAGTCCAAATCGTACTTTGCGCCAGTGGTGGCATTATAGATTTACTTGTCGAATAGATTCAGCGTCGAAACACTCAAACAATAATGTAAGTTGTTAAATAAATAGAAAGCGTCCATATGATAAGCGCGTCCAAATACATTGTGATTGATTTATAATCAAAAATGTTAAACTAAACAAACGTGTCAACTTTTATCACTTGCGAGTGCTGCGAGTGATCGAAATCAAGATTCCTATTGCTTAATCAGCGAAATGTCACTAGCTGGCCCCGCCTACAATTTCTCGTCGCGACTTGCCACATCAGCATCCGTAAAAACTCCGCCTTGATTATTGCAGATTCGGATGTAGACTAAATGGATGTGAACTAGGATGCGGACAGTTACTTAATTTGATGCGGAAGATTGCGGATGTGGATGCGAATATCTTCAACATCCGGGTTAGAGACATTGTTGAAAAAGACGTTTAGATTTGTGACAAAATAATTCATGGTTATTGCATCACGATAATGCAACCTTGCACACCGTAATAATTATTCTTCAATATGTCGCTAGAAATCAAATAAATATCGTTTCACAGCACCATATTGACCCGATATCGTACCGTGTGACTTACTTATGTTCCCTCGATTGAAGAAACCACTTCGTGGGCGCCGTTTTGTGTCATTTAAAGAGATTCAAGGGGGCTTGCTGGCTCCTTTGCAGGAAATACTAGAAGTATAAAAATTGTTTTGAAGACTGGAATAAACGTTGCAATGAAAATATTGCAGTGAGAGGGGATTACTTGGAGGGAGACAACATAAATTTGGTCGAGTAAACATTTTCTCTATGCTTTATTTAAAACTCGCCTTACTTTTCAGTTTTCACTCGCCTTTTGACCAGAGTAGTAAGATGAAAAACTTTAAATATAAAAGTAATTTGATAATTTATAAGTCAAATTACCTATTTTCCAGTACTTTAGTTATATGCTTAGAATCATCTGGATATTAAAACGACTTAACGATAAATATGTATATATTTAATTATTTATAAAAAGTATTAATGAAAATCTTCTAAAACTCGAATCGGAACGATCGTTTAAGTGGATTTTAACCCTCCGTTTAATCAGATTTATTTGTAGAATCGCAAATTGGAACGCGTCCATTAAAATATCGCCGAGCCACACCAATCTCCACCCGTGATAGGTTTATCCAGAGGCGCATTCGAGTGGATAGTATGGTCACATAAAGCGGGCTGCCCGATTTACATAACACGAACGGTAAAGTCCAAAACCGTGTATCCTGAATATTCTCCGGTTTTCCGAATAAAAGTCATCGCAAACCAATCGAAAACGATGGTTTATGCCCGGATTGATTCTGGAAAAGGGCACCGTGTCCTTTCCTACGTGTTATTTATACGATTGATTTTGTTTACCGTTTGTCGATTGATATTCAAACTGGCAGCGAAACAGACCTACGCTACGAAATTAAATAGCTCCGCAAAGCCACATCAACGTTTTTGGGTGGCTGGGTCGCTACTAATAGTTTCAATTTGGAATGATTTACGGTTTTCAATTAACTGACATAGCTTTACCGTAGTACTCCTCGCTTTAGATCAATTAAAAGTAAATCGAGACACAATACTCTTTAAATATTATGTATTATTATAACTAACTATAATAATGATAATAATTAAAACATTTGGTATTTGTTATTGTGAATATTTTTTATCACAATATATTCACAATTATTCTCAAAGAGAGTTATGCATAAACTAAACTAAAGTTTCAAAATTCTGTCTAATGGAGGTCGGTTTTTTTGTCTCGATAAATTTATGACACTTCCGAAGTCCAGCTGGGTGTTTTTTAGGTTTTTATCATAGTATATGGCTTTTTCCATTTGGGAAATTTCGAACTAATTTAACAGTCTGCTTTTATTGCAACTATGTATTAATTTGACATTATTGGTATTAAAGAAATGGAAATGGTCTATACAATGTTCGGCAAAGTCCGCCCTTTTTTGATTATGTAAAATTGAGTATTTATGTTCTGTATCTAGTTTAGATTGTGATATATGCCATGAACCCAAAATCTCCAGTTTTATACGGAATGCTTAAAATGCTTAGAGATGGCATTCCAATGAGACCAGTGGTTTCTTATGTAAAAGCCCCTGCATATAAAATTTACAAACAACTGAACAGTAATCTACCATTATTTATGGATTTCAACTCGTCCAAAGCAATAAAAAATGCAACAGAAGTAACAACAAAATGAAAAAATATACAAATACCTCCCAAAATACAAATACCTCCTTGTTTAATTCAAAAATTTACCATGAAATGAACGGATTACCAATGGGAAGCCCCCTAAGCCCCCTTCTAGTAGAAATTTACATAGCTAATTTTGAAAACAATTTATTTAACGACAATAATTATAAAAGACATATACATTTTTGGGCCAGGTATGTCGATAATATTATGTGAATATGGACGGGTACCGAAAAACTATTGGATCAATTACTTGATTATTTAAATAGTGTAAATACAAAAATCCAGTTTAGAAAAGAAATAGAGACTGACCATTTATTAAATCTCTTAGATTTAAAAATAATAAGAACACCGAATAAATTAGAACACCATTCTAAAGATATAATATATATATATATATATATATATATATATATATATATATATATATATATATATATATATATATATATATATATATATATATATATATATATATATATATATATATGTATATGTGTGAAAAATCAGAAAAATATTAGTGAATTAGTGTGGTAGATAATGTTTCTAAATCATTCCGGGTGTCGATCCGTTCATTCAGAGTCACGACGTTTCGCCAAAATTTCATTTGGCATTTTCAAGTGTTGTCCACTTCGACTGAAGTGTCCAACTGTTGCAATAAAAGCAGGTTGTTTTTATTACTTGGAAATTTCCGAAATTAAAAAAGCCATATACGGCGGTAAAAACAAACACCCGGCTAGACTTCGGAATATCTCCATTATTGAAAATGTCATAAATTTAACGAGACAAAAAAACCGACCTCTATTAGACAGAACTTTGAAACTTTTATTTAGTTTATACATAACTCTCTTTGAGAATGGCCGCGAGACCGAAACATGTCAGATAATATTTTGAATATATTGTGAAACAAATATCAAGTGTTTTAATTATTGTCAGTGCTACTATGTTTTACCAAAAACAACCGTGCAATTCATCAAACTATAACTATTATAAATTATTAATATACGAAGCTATACTGAAACCATGTGCAAAATATAAATATTTTATAATAAGTATATCGTCTCTAGTAAAGCCATGGTTCTATCTACTGTTATACAATGCAAAAAAACTGAGCTAAATTTCATTTTAGTGAATCTAAATGCTCTTAAATATGTCGAATATGTATTTCCGATAAAAAAAACAATGCGGCACCTATCGAGAGGTAAATTTTCTCTTACCTAAAACATTATGAAAAAAAAGTGAGACGTCATTTAATATGACATTATGGATTTTTGTGACGATTATATCGAACGTAGGGCTTTTTGAGTGTCTTGTCCTTCATCACATTCAATGGATGTGCGACCACGATTAAATTCAACAGTTCACATCTTTACCGTCTGAAACGAAGATTAAGAAACCTTTAAACTGTATGCGAGCTTCTAAAGTGCTGGAATCTAGCTGTTCCATCTGGATTGAACCCCTTCTTAAACCCAGTAACTCGATCGCCACAAACAACTAACTAAACTCACTGCCTGAAATTTTGCAGCACGCCATCTAACGAATCATAATTGACAAACATTCTTTGTGTCAAACCGAGAAGATGTTGCAGCCCTCGTAAGTTACTACTATAGAATAATCAAACTCATTGAAAATAAAGATGTCAAGCGGCGATGTACTACGAATTAGCAACAAACCACATAACGCTTTATCCTTGACTGTGAAACTTTTAATTATTCATTTTCCTTAACATCACAAACTAGATTAACATCATAACATGGTTAGCTAATAAAAGTGAAATGGTGTTTAGTGGTAAATCTCTTCAAGTTCAGTATTTCACACCAAAGGTTCCAATAGAAGAATTGATCACAAACAAAGCAAAACATGTGCTTTAAAAGACTTTAATATAAAATATAACTTAATTTTCTATAATAAATAATTACTTTATTATTGTATATTATATAAAACATTATTATTCTGAAATTATCAACCGAAGGTATATAGTTACCACAAGACTATTAAATACACAAGGAACTAACGTATATTAGCAGAAGGAAACAACTACAATAGTATCGGGCTACTTTAAGACGCCTAACAAATCAAACGAAGTAAATTCCTTATCCAGCAACTCAAACTACGAGCAAACTTCCATCCCCTAAAAACCACCCAGTTGTTTATCCGCCGACCCTCTGAAAAGTTGCTATCGAATCTTGGAGCAGCTTTTAAACACAAACTGCTTCATAATTTACGTACAATTATTTCGAAAATATCTCCGCCCAGAGCATTAAGATTAGATCCCAATAAAAGCCCGAAACGGCAATCGAGAAATAGAAAGCGCGATCCGAACTTTGCCAACTGCGTTTTTGTCGAGGACGAAACGGAGAAAGAGAAAGAGAGAGCGAAAGAGGAATCGCCGGCGGACCAGTGCTTGAAACTGGTTGTTTGGCCTTAGTTCTTCCTGTTAAAATAGTTACTAATGACTGTAGTTTCAAAGTAAATAAGAATACAAGGATGGATTGTAAATTTCTCAGCTTTCCTCATAATTACTTATACTATCAACAATGAGTTTCCTAATTAACTCTCTGTCGGGCGCAATGTAAATGATACGAGTTGAAATGCGATAAATCTACTAGATGGGTGAATGATTTTTATTTATTTAAAGTGATGAATAAATGAATGCAAACAAGATGTAGGCTTGCTTATTATTTGTTTTTGCCAATTTTTAATTTGACACAAAATCAAAATAATAAAACAAAAAACTGCATCAATATTAGTCATTAATAAAATAAACTAATCTGCTTTCTCTTCATCAGCTTCGTTACCATCAAATGTAAAGTTGAAACAATTTTCACAAATCTTTATAGTAAGTATACTCTAAGCACAAAATTGTTTGCCATATTTATGAAAATATTTGGCTTTAAAACAGCTTTACCTTTTTATGCTGTACAAGGTGCACAAGGGTTATTTTTATTTGAAGAAGGGGTCACATCAGGTTCGTTTGTTGAAACTTCCTCTGTAGGTGAGGTTAAGTTGTGCAATTTTTATTGGAGAATTAAATACACCCTCCTAATTGAGTGGTTCTTCTATTCATTGGCTTGGATACCAGTTCCCTACCAAACTATTTTGAAATTAACATTTTTTTAACATCATTCCATCATCTAAGTATAACATTAAAGAATTAATGCTACATATATTTAAAATTTGAAAATAATATTGGATCGATGCATAATTATTCGCGGTTTATTTTTGCTTATGAAAATTGGCAGTTTGTTTATTTTTTTTCATAAAAAAATATTTTTCTTTATTTCACGTTCATATATTAGGCCAGGGATCTCCAAACTACGGCCCGCCAGTGTCATCAATCCGGCAAATTTAGCAAGCGTATGCTTGTTTAGGGCGCTTACTCGGCGACTAGTTTAGAAATTATAGATAATAACAGAAAAATTAAAACGGTTTTGTGCCTTGAAACGGACTGGAGTAATCAGTATGGCCCTAAGGCTTGAAAGTTATTAGGCCCTGTAATGACTTAGGCCCTGTAGTAGGCTGTACCACTTCGACAAAAGGACAAAATGGATGTTGTAGAAAAACTCGCTGAATGTATCTGTGATATGGGTGCAATATTACACCGGATAATTTGTCCACAGATATAGAAGTTCTCAAATCTTATCACACGTAGGTACATTAAAAAAATGCCATCAGATTTTGTGACAACCAAACCAAAATGTAAAAGTACAAGTCTATTTGGATTTTGGAATGATGCCAAAGATTCCAAGGTAAAAATGCAATTTTAATAGCGGATTTGCATTTTAATGGTTGTAATAAGACAAAACGATATAAACCAATATTTATTATAAAAAAACGAAACATACAAATATAACAGAAACATATTTAAATGATTATTCTAGAGTATATTCAACCTCTACTTTAATAAGAGTGTTCTATTTTCTTGAGCGACGGTCGATTCCATAGGCAAAAAAGGGCGTATTCTTGGAGGCAATCCACGCTTTGACCAAGTCATCAAAACCATCGTAGACTTTGCCCGTCTGCCAGTTTTTCAGTCAGCAGTTAAAGTTGTAGTATGTAGGAACTTCGGTAGGAGAGTATGGACAATGAGGGAGCAGATTCCATTCTTATTGGCAATGGACTCGATTACACGACCGTCGACATGTAGACGCACGTTGTCAAACAACTTTTTATTGATAATTGGAGCATAATGTATGACATTTAAACACGAAAAATAATATCTGCCAAATGACCACAGACGTGCACTATTTTTTTAAATTTTGGATGGTATTTTAACATAACCGTGGCTCTATCTCACCAATGAGTCCAATAATTTCATCTGTTAGTTCATGAATCGATTGTGAAATTCTTATAGAGCTGACTTTTCACGTAACCCCGAAGAAAATAATCCAACAGTGTCAAATCACATTATTATGATGGTCAATTATCATATTTCCATTTATTGCAATGACTTGTCCAAGAAGTTTTTCTCTCAATAAATCAATTGTTTCATTAGCAGAGTGACGTGTAGCGCCATCCTGTTGGAAACGCATATCCTCCAAATCAATATTATTCAATTCAGCCCACAAACATCCAGTTATCATCTTACTATATCGAACATCATTCACAGGAACAGCTTCACCAGCAACATTCTGAAAGAAATACTCGTTTAGGATTAGGGTTTCTCATGAATCAATCGTCGATTTTCCTCATCCCAAATGTGGCAATTTTGTTTATTAACATAGCCACTAATTGCAAAATGTGCATCATCTGAATCATCATATTCCATTGAAAAATACAGGACGTTTTGAAATGATCCAATGGCTTTAGTTCCTGTGTTATATAAACCTTATATATATTTAGTGCT
This sequence comes from Cosmopolites sordidus, assembly GCA_031761425.1. NCBI lineage: Eukaryota > Metazoa > Arthropoda > Insecta > Coleoptera > Curculionidae > Cosmopolites > Cosmopolites sordidus. The sequence continues at coordinate 1,097,550 of JARFXV010001226.1, read as the reverse complement.
AAATATATTGGTAAAAAAACGCCATGTTGAAACGATTGAACAGATGTGAGGCATTTTAGTAAATGAGAACCATCTTTTTATTAGTGAATTTAAAATACTACATGTACATAACAAAGGCAAAAAACTAAACCATCGGAATAATTCAGAAATAAACTGTCTTAAAGATGCAAAAACCCTTCTAAATGACCAAATAGACCTGAACAAATTCCCTTCACTGTATTTGTACAAACAATAAATAGCATATGTGTGGATTTCTAAAAAAATGTATACTTTTATTGTAAAAACTTTTGTATTTATACATATTTTAACATCGAAAATGGCCAGTTCTGAAGAAGCTACAGTGTTAGTGAAACGTGTCAAATATTAATAATAAAGTGAAAATATAGACAAAATAATATTTCAATAAACATTTATGAATTTCCATAAAGTAGAAGCCAAAACAATATAAAAATAAAACTATACTTCCAATTTATTTCTGAAATACTTTGCGATATATTATTTAAAGGTCTAAGGCGCAATGAATCTGTAAGATTAAAGATGACATTATAAATTATGTCATACTGTGGAAGGCCACAAAGACGAGTAGGAACAGATAACCATAAGGGGGAACAAATGCAAGCTATGATTAGGCATATTCAAGTTAAATCTTGATATTTTTTTTGTAAAATTTGTGGGTATCTGTTGCTATGATGCGTTTCCTATTTGTAGAATACAAATATTGGTTAGTCCAAACATGTTTTCAGTAAACTTTTTGCAGAGCTTTTTAAAAAAAAATTCAGCTCCTTCGGAACATGAGATGCTGCGACGCGTTTCATAGCCAAAATATCCATTAAAATAGTACAAACGGCAAGATATGTCTAGATTCTGAATCATATCTCTTAAACTGGTCATGAATTCATCAGTCGAAGACGTTGAACCTCGACTGAAATGAGGCTTCAACCATATCTCGATATTCTATGAATACTTTGTACCTCTCGTATAAAGCTATCTCATTTGCCTTCTTCAATATTTTCAACAATTCAGCTCAATAAATTTTGTTGGCAATATAACATTTGAGGCAAACTGTATGTTCAATATTTTAACCTATTTTAAAAATCAAAGAGCATATTTGAAGTCGACTAACTTAACCTATAGCTGCAAACAAAGTGGTCGCAAAATAGTGACCACTTTGACACATGACAATAAAGTACATTAATACAACTCGATTTTTTTAAGCTTTTAATAAAATTAGCCGGTTTTTTAAATAACCAAATCTCGGTATTTATCTAACAGATCGTATACGTCGGCAATGGACTAAATCAGTATATTCTGAGAGTAGCCATACACAATAGTTAATAATGGCTGTAGTGGTGAAGTAAATAAAAATGCGGAAAAAAGGCGAAAGGCCCGGGAGACTTTTAGGAAAACGCCGGCTGGGGCGACGAAGCCCCCGTCGGCTAATCGTTAAAACTTTCACTGGAGACTTGTTGACAGGAAAACTTTTTTCGCTTGCCATCCAGAAACTATTTTCCGACAAACTGATGGAAACGGAATAGGCCTATAATAGACTGCAGAAATGGAACTTTTTGCTGGGACTAGAAACTTTTTTCCGATAATGAAATGTTTTCGTTGTCGACTATGGCGAAATATGATAAACCAAATTATAGAAATTTGACATATCAGAATTTAACTTCTTTTATTCAATAATAACCTATTACGTTTTTTGTATTACTTTAAATTAATGACACGTTGTTGACATTCAAAGCTTTCAAGTATTAATTGAGAATTTTATTAGAAATATTAGCCAAGACTTACGTAGTACTTTTATACACGTTTTACCTGACACAGAGATGCACAAACTGACCAAATGATATTTGTCCAATACGATTCACTGAATGGCGTATTGTAAAGTCTAAGACTCGTGCATTTAGTTGTTTATTTATGTAAAATTGTTGTAAAGAACTTCGAGTTGTTATAAAGTACCTGATTTTTATTGGTTTAACTCATGTTGGTTTCAAAAAGATTTAGAATTATTACCCTTTACTTTCAAATGTAAAAAAGTAGTAAGCTGTTGAATTTAAACAAGGTCGTACGTCCACTGAAGATGAAGACCGACAAAATCCTCACTAAAATCCAGTCACGCGGTTATAATCTTATAACAGGCACTATTTTAAATAACAAACAAACAACAGACATTCAACACAGAATAAATAAACCAGGAAAAATATTTATTAGCATGAGAAAAATTTGGTGCTCAAAAATTTAAACATATCCTCGAAAATGAAGGTACACACTTCAATAGTGAAGGTACACACTTCAACTCTGAAACGTGGAATTATGGAAAACAACTGGACAAGAATATGTAAACGAAGAAATAGGAAAAAGAAAATATTTTGTTCATAGTGCGACCGAGCTTTAAATTCAAATAAAGCAATACCAAATTAGATGCCTTAACACTGTTTATTTTATGTGAAATAACATTCAATGTCATTAATGTTTGACAACAATTTCGGACAAATGCCCGCCGCGGTTATTTCTGACAAAGCGTATTCTGTCAATCCAATTTCCGACCACTTTTTCAAGCAGTTGGGGTGTTATGTCCGCATCTTTCCGAGATATATTGACTTCCAAGGGGTCAATAGTGGGTGGTTTATTAACATAGACCAAAGATTTAATTAACATAACCTCAAAAAATAATTTAAAGGCATTAAATCACATGACCTTGGTGGCCAATTAACAGATTCGTTCCTCGAACTAATTTTCTCATCGAATTGTTCCCTCAATACATCGATTGTTGCCTCGATTGTATGACATGTGAAGCCATCTTCTTGGACCCATATCTCTTCCAGATCAATACCATTCAAATTCGGAATTAAATAATCCACGTAGTCGAATAACAAAGCCCAACTTTCTGCGAACGCCCACGATTTGATAAATTTAGATCTCCATCAACACTACTAGCAGCAGCGGCGATATTTTCTTCAAAGCGTACAGTTTTTTGTCTTCTTTTTATTTTAATATATAGCAACGTGAAATGCGTTCGTAATTTGTTGATAATACGGCCAAGACATCACGCAGTTCAAATTCGCGAAATGATCTATAACTTTGGCTCATAGAATATAGATTTCTCGTACAGTTCCACAATTTGCAAGCGTTGCTCTGATTTCAAACGTTCCGTGATGATTTGCCAGACTACTAAGTCACAGATTTACAGATTTGCGCGCAAACTCACAGTTCCTTTCACAGCGACCCCTATAGGAGGTTCGAACACACTAGAAAAATCACCCTTTATAAATAGTTAGTCCATACTTTAACCCTGACGTGGTGGCACTGTATGTATCAGACTCAAGCGTCAGAGTCGTGAAGTGGTTTCACCGAATCGAACGAAAATAGCTATTGATTTTAGAAAAATCAGTTACGAGAAAGAACATTATTAAGCGATTACTGAGTCTCTTAAAGGAAGAAAATAATGAGAAATTTTTTGATTATGAAGAATCCGACGGTGAAAGTGATAATGTTAAGATATATTTGTGATGTAGGAAAACTCATGCAGGAAAAAAAAATGCAGGAATGCATCACTAGCAAAAATTCCTAGTTTTTTTTTAGAAAAGATGGCACGATTTGGAATAAGCATCGCTTTCCAGGAATAAAACAGCGTGGAAAAAGTGCGAAGTAAATATATGAATGTTGAAATTTACCTCCAACGAAATTTTAAACATATTTTTCAAAACAGAAAATATTTGTCATACCACTAAGAAGGGCGTACATAATGTCGATGAACTGATGAACTTTATGCGACCTACAATGTGGCCAAGAATGTGTATGGTCAATGGTGACTAATGAATGTAATGGTGCACTAATGAATGTATAAAAATAGTTCGAAGAATATGTATAAAAATATTGTCAGTTCAACTAGCTGATCAGCAATTCAGTCATCGCTCTGTTATGAAACACATTATTCTATCAATTCAACCATCAAGAGGTACCAGTCGGCAGAAAAAGGTGTCATTTGTGAAAAAAACAATAATATCACGCATTATTTTTGTAAAATTTACATAAAAAATGTTATGTTTAAAACATGCAGAAATTCGTTGCCTTGTATGTGTGACTGTTACAAAATTGTTTGAAGCATTGTTCATAAAGTGTCCTTTCAATTTTTTTTTTGTTTTTGCAACATAATAACAATATTTTATGTCTGTCAATGTTTATGTCTGTCATATTTCCTGTATTTTGCAGCATATTTGTACTTTGACATATTTTTAAACTTAAAATAATTTGACCTCTTCAACAATAATAAACATGTATTGAAAAGGTAAATACGCAGCCCAAACTCTCACAATCAAAATCAACATTTAACCGACATCACCAGTATTTAACGAACTATTTATTAATAGGTTATACAGAGAGTATGTCGGAAAAATAAAGGAACTTTTTAAATTTAAAGAAAACAATATATAATCTGAAAGCTGTATATCTCTTAAAACGAAACCGTTATCATTACAATCAATCAGCCGATTATTAAGTTATAGCGCTTAAAGTGGCAATACCTTTGTCACCTTGTCACAAAAGCACAATCGAAGAATCGGTGGAAAAAGTGAGTGAAATGATCGCCAAAGATGGGAATTCGACTTTGAGATGGAAAGCGGAAAAATTAAATACGACCAAAGACATAATTCACAAAATGTTGACAAACGATTTAACGAACCATCTCACAGAACCGAGGCCGTCCGTGATTTTTTAGCAAAAAATCAAGTCTGAGTGCTTCAAAATCCCCCGTATTCATCTGCTTTATCTCCACGAGTATTTCCTATTCCCGAAATTCAAGCTGGCCATGAAAGGACCATTTTATGACAGTATTACACAAGTCCAAGAAGCCGTAACGAGGCTTGTTGCGGCGATTCTAAAAAACTTCAAAAAAAATTATGCTAGTATCGGTTGAACATGCCCAGTAGTATACTGATGTGGAAATGATGTGTTTTAGATAAAAAGAAATAATTTTGGCAAAATAACTAATTACTTTTATTTAATTTAAAAAGTTCTTACTATTCCAGTCCACTATGGAATCTACTTGAAGGTAAAACCCAAGTAAAAGGTAGACCCTATTCCACATGGAAGAAAATAATTGCAGAGAAAAGCAAAAAAATCTATCCTAGAACCAAGGAATATCGCAAAGTATTGAGAAGCATGAAAAAACGTATAGAGATTTTATAAATCACCCATACATATTGTATCTAATAAATTTTAATAATGATCATAATATATATTAGGTGCGTATAGACCCGGTTGGATCACGCAAAGCATTCTGATTTATTTTCGAGTGTTTTTTCAGATCCTGCTCACCTCTCTCATCCTTTCTCCGTGGATTATATTTCTCTCCTCCGTCCACCTTGTCACCGATCTCTTCAAAACTTCGCTCTCTGATGCAACGTTCCACATATATTTTGTTTCTGTAGGTTTTTGTATCCTCTATCTCTGTTGGGCCTTTTGTGCCTTTCCCAGATCAGCTCGGACTTGAGCGATTCATGGTACTGTTGACTTGACTCCTTGTATGTATGTGCTGGTGGCAGTGTACTGATATGTCCATAGAATTTCAACCTTCCTTTTCTTATGTCCGCCGCTACGTTGGACATTCTCTCTGTGGTCTTTCTAAAAAGTAGTCTGTATCCTTCCTTTGTCAGTTTTGGGTTGAGAATTTTCCTCATAATTTTGCGTTCTTCTTTTAGTATGTTTTCTATGCCACTTTTTGTGTGGAGTGTAAGTGTCTCGCTTGTGTATAGTACCTCTGGTTTAATTATTGTGTTGTAATGTCTTATTTTTGCGTGAGTGGATATGCATTTCTGATTGTAGATATTGTGTGTCTTATCGTATACCCTCTTCATCTTCTATAATCGAGTCTTCTGTGCTATCTTCACTCCTCCTGTGGGTTCGAGGATCTCGCCCAGGTTTTTGAACTGAGTGACCCTATTTATTTTGCCATATTTGGTGTTCAAATTTTGGACATCTAATTTTGAGTAGAAGAATTCGGTTTTTTGAAAGGAGATTTGTAGGCCGACTTTCTCTGCACATTCCTTGAGGACTTCTATCTGATTGGTTGCCCTTATTTCATTGTCTGCGAGTATAGCTAGGTTGTCTGCGAAGGCTAGATATAATATTTCTATGTTGTTTTTGGATCGTCTGAGTCGTATTAGTTTCCAGTGTCCTTGATTTATCAGTTTTTTCCTATTCCCATATGACTTTGTCCAGGACCAGGTTGAAGAGGAGTGGGGATAACCCATCTCCTTGGCGTACTCCAGCTTTAATCAGGAAGAGTTCGAAAATTTGTCCCATAAATTTCACTTTTGAGGTTGTGTCGGTCAGTGTCTGCTTGATCAATTGTAGTGTTTTGGGGTCGAGTCCTTGTTCTTCTAGGATGTTGAACAGAGATTTTCGGTCGATGCAGTCATATGCTTTCTTGAAGTCCACGAACGTGCAGATGATTGGGACGTTCCTGATAGCTTTATATTTCAGTATTGTTTTTAAGTTAAATATTTGTTCCGTGCATGAGAGACCAGGGCGAAAGCCTGCCTGGTACTGGCCAATTTTGCGTTCTGATTTTTCTTTTGTTCTCTGGAGAAGGCATGCTGAGAGGATTTTGTAAGTGACTTGTAGTAAGGAGATTCCTCATTAGTTGTTTACATCTGCTATGTCTCCCTTCTTGTCCAACGGGTGGATAAGAGCATATTTCCATTCATCTGGTATTAATTTTTCTGAGTCCAGATGTTCGTGATAATTTGCGTAAGTTCCTGCAGCGAATTTGGTCCGAGGTTTCCAGATATAGTTACGCGGTGATACCATCTTCACCGGATGTCCTGTTATTCTTTAGTTTGCGTATGTGCCTGTGGATTTCTTCCTATGTTTGTGATGGTAATTCTGAGTGGGTATAGATACGATTTTCCTTGGGGAATATTGTGTGGTGTTCGGGGCAATTGAAGAGATCAGAGAAATGGTGTGCCAGCTCCTGACAATTGTCCTGATTGGTTAGCGCTAATCTCCCATTTCGCTTTCTGAAACAAATATTTTGTGGTGTGTATCCACGGATTTCTATTGCGAAAGTCCTATTAAAGTCTCTTGTGTTATAATTGCGGAAATTCTCCTCTATAGAGTCTAGTTGTTCGTTCATGTACTTCCTCTTAGGTTGCCTGATAACCTTTGCGGTCTGTTTTCTAGTCACGTCAAAAAGCTGTTGATTTTCTGAGGATTTTTTTAGTGTTGTACTCCTGAAATGCTCGTTTGCGTCGCTGCAATGCACTTTCGCATTCCGAGTCCCACCAAGAGTGTTTTGTGTTCTTTTTCAATGGGATCAGTTCCTGGGCTTTTTGTGTAACATATATTGTGATGTATCACAAAATGTATCTGTCTGTTCCTTTTCCCATTCCTCTGTTATGTTGGATTCCTTCATCTTTTTTGTGTCGAATTTCTGTAGATGTGCTGACTTTTGATGAATTCTCCTTGGAGTGAACTTGACTTTGATTCGTGTTAGGTAGTGGTCTGAGTCAATGTACGCGCCCCTGCGGAGTTGGACATCTTGGATCTCTCTTTGTTGCGGTTATGGGATCGCAACGTGGTCTATCTGGAATTCACCGATCTGTTGTATACGCGATCTCCATGACTTCTGTTTTCGTGAAGGTTTTCTTAGGGATGTTGACATGATTTTCAGGTTATTCTGATGGCATAGTTCGATTAGTCTTGTATCGTTCTTGTTGGTAAATTTGTGACCGCGGAATTTGCCTACGGTTTTCTGAAGGATTTTTTCTCTACCAATTTGTGGGTTAAAGTCGCCCAGTAAAATTTTGACGCCATCCTTTGGGACCTTTGCCATTACCTTCTCTATTATTGCCAGGAATTTCTCTGTAGACTTGGGGTTTTTCTTGTTATCCCCGTTTGCGGGGGCATGTACATTGATTATGGTGTATTTTTTATTGGCACACTGTATGCGTATTAGGATCAGTCTATTGCTTATGTGATAGAGTTAACTATCCCTTTGTGTACCATAAAGACCATTCCCAAAAGCGGAGCGCCCCATGTGACTCGTTTGTCTGCCCTGCTTTTGAATATGCGATAGTTTCCGTAGTCCACCGTGTCCTCGTCCGTGATGCGTGTTTCTTGTAGGGCAAGCACAAGTATATTTTGCCTGCTAAGTTCTGAAGTTATGTTGTAAAGTTTTTCTGGTTGGATCAGCGTGTTGATGTTGAAGGTGTCAATATATGTAGATATTGGATTGTGCGGAAATTTGCCGGAAAGCACCGACTTTTTGGAGATCGTGAAAGTCCAGGTTCCCCAGAATATGAGAGAAATCATTGTTATTACTTGCACGAGTCATGGTTGCTTATAACCATATAGGTCCAGTGTTTCCACTGGGAGTTGAGAACCAGGGATTGTTAGTTCCTGGAGGGTAGTGTACAGCCGCACCCTCTGGGTGAATAGACGCAGACCAGGATGCCGGTGGTTGCCACTGCAAACGCGACCTGGGTTTTTTTTTTCCGCCAGAGCCCTGTTAGTCGTGTGTTTCCGAAATAAACATTTGGGTTCAGCCATATATATATATATATATAAATATATATATATATATACATATATATATATATATATATATATATATATATATATATATATATATATATATATATATATATAAATATATATATATATATATATAAATAAATATATATATATATATATATATATATATATATATATATATATATATATATATATATATATATATATATATATATATATATAAATATATATATATATATATAAATATAAATATATATATATATATATATATATATATATATATATATATATATATATATATATATATATATATTCTTAACCTTTTCATTCTACCTCTTGTATTATTAGTCGTCAAAATATATCGGTATATTCTTAATCCTCTATCAATTTCATTGGTAATTTTATTAGACCGGTCGTTGATAGAACTTGAAAGAAAAGACTCCCTTTAATATACTTCGATAAAACTGGATCAGCACTTATTTGTCCTTTTATCCTGAAGAGAAATTGGAAAACCGAAAACTGGAAACAGCCAGTCCTATCAAATTTAGCCATCGGCCGTTTTCAGGTTCTCTCATCCCCTGCCTCATTCACCTCTTCCGGCCCATCCTCACTCCCCAAATTCGTTTGCACCTTTTATCAATCGAACGAGCATGACCTTTTTCATTTCCTTCGACGAACAGGCGACTTTCTTTACGTCGAATATCTTATTAAACGGCCCAGATGTAAAGCCCTTTACGGCCACTCGTTTGAATATCCGACGCTGGTTTTGCGGTCCTTTGCTTTTGCGGCGTTCTTTTGATGTCCACGAGCCGATCCCTTTAACGACACCTTAAAACATTTTTAATAACTCGGCGATTCTTAAAAGCAGTCATTTTATTTTTTCGACGCGGTTTGTTGAAAAATGGCCGTTTTCTATATAATCCGGTAATTATATATATATATATATATATATATATATATATATATATATATATATATATATATATATATATATATATATATATATATATATATATATATATATATATATATATATATATATATATATATCTCCAGTGAGACCATTGATTTAATGAAGAAACGGCGAGCAATGAGAAATGCAGGTAGTCCTTTTGGCAGGGTCGAGTACACTGAGCTCTGCAAAACTATAAGAAAACGTATCAGAGAGGACACGCGCCGATTCAATATGCAGCTAGTGCAAAAAACCCTGGAAGAAAACAAAGGAATTAACAAAGCTAAACAGAAGCTGAGAAACAAAAGAACGCAAATATATGCTTTAAAGCGTGAGGATGGCACAGTGTGCAGGGCGCGTACCGAAATGTTAGAGATTGTCAGAAGGTTTTATTCCCAGTTATATGAAGATCAGAGCCAGTCAGGGACAGCAATACCCACGGAAGAACAATATATAATACCAGATATCCTAGTGGAGGAAGTAACAAATGCTATAGAATTGATGAAGAACGGCAAGGCTCCAGGAAAGGATAGTGTAACTGTCGAAATGCTAACAGCTGGTGGTCGGACGTTACATAAAACACTGGCAAAATTATACTCAAAATGCCTCAAAGAACAAAAAGTACCTGACTTATGGGAAAATGCAGAAGTGATCCTTTTACATAAAAAAGGAGCACAGGAAGATTTAAAGAACTACCGTCCAATAAGCCTCCTATCAGTGATGTACAAAGTTTTCACTAAGATAATTTCTAAAAGAATATTAAAAAAACTGAATGACGCACAACCAAGAGAACAAGCAGGATTCAGAAGTGGATTCAGTACAATGGATCACATCCAGGTTGTACAGCAGGTCATAGAAAGGCACAACGAATACACCATGCCACTGTGCTTGACTTTTATCGACTACGAAAAAGCATTTGATTCCATCTCAAAGCATGCGATAATGGATGCACTGCTTAGCCAAGGTGTAGAGAGAGCCTATGTAAACCTATTAGAATCGATATATGATGGAGCTACAGCCACAATTCACCTTGATGATCTTGAAGTGGGAATTAATATAGAACAAGGTGTACGGCAGGGTGACGCAATATCGCCTATTCTTTTCTCGGCTGGCCTTGAAGAAGTATTCCGTAAACTGGATTGGGAACAGGATGGGGTAAAGATCAATGGTGCAAACTTAAACCATCTTAGATTTGCAGATGATATTATTCTCATTTCACAAGACCCAGAGGAGCTGCAAAGACGCATACAAGAACTGCAAAGGGCTGGCGAACCATTTGGCTTGAAAATAAACCTGAAAAAGAGTCAGGTTATGTTCAATAACTTCGCTCAGGACAGAAGAATTTCAGTTTTAGGAAGGGATTTAGAGATTGTGGACAGCTTTGTATATCTTGGGCAGAGGATTTCCATGGAGGGGAATACCGCCCGGAAGGTGGAACGGCGTGTTAAATGTGGCTGGCAGGCATTTGGTAGGCTCAACATAGTGTTTAAGAGCAGACTCCCACTTTGCCTGAAAAGAAAAGTATTCGATCAGTGCGTTCTACCCGTTATGACATACGGAAGTGAAACCTGGACACTCACATCGCAATCAATTCAAAAACTTCGGGTGGCACAGAGGGGAATGGAAAGATGTATGCTTGGCATTACAAGACGAGACAGAAAGTCCTGCGCATGGATCAGGGAACAAACAAAAGTCTGTGACATCATTGGAAGAGTAAAACAGTTGAAATGGAGATGGGCAGGCCATATAGCGAGGCGATGGGACGACAGATGGACCAAGGCAATCCTGGAGTGGATACCGCTTGATCGCAAACGTCCGCGAAGAAGACCGAAAGCACGATGGACTGATGACATCGTTAAGTATATTGGACCCGAGTGGCAGAGGAAAGCCCAGGACCGTGAAGGTTGGAAGCATGCTGACGAGGCCTTCATCCTGCAGTGGATCGATACGGGCTGATGATGATGATGATGATGATATATATATATATATATATATATATATATATATATATATATATATATATATATATATATATATATATATATATATATATAGATATATATATATATATATATATATATATATATATATATATATATATATATATATATATATATATATATTCGGACGCCCCAAAAAGCCTGCCTTTTGATGAAAAAATACGAGGGATTTTTTTTTTTTTACAAAAATAACACGTGCCTTATGACGATCTAAGTTCATTTTTTGATAAAATTTTGTTTTAGTTTTTAATTAAAGTTAAAATGTAAATTTAGTTTTTTGTAAGTATCTCTTAAGGTATACGCATTTGAGGAAAAGATATAGAAGCAATTTTGTAGGAAATTAAACTCTCTACAAAAAAGACCTTTCAATTGTCTTCATAAAATTCATATTTATCCTACCTACAAATCTACAAACGTGATTTATTATTGAGAATATTGAGAGAATTTATTGAGAGTATATATTGAAACTATTTGTTTATTGTTGAGATTTTATTATTTTATTATTGTATAAATATGAATTTTATGAACAAAATGGAGAGGACCTTTTGCAGAGAATTTAATTTCCTACAAAATTGCTCCTTTATCTTTTTCTCAAATCCGTTTAGTTTAAGAGATACTTACAAAAAACTACGATTTTATCAAAAAATTAACTTAGAACGTCTTGAGGCACGTGTTATTTTTGTAAAAACAAAAATCCCCCGTATTTTTTCATCAAAAGGAAGGTTTTTTTGGGGCGTCGGAAAAAATTTAATTTTTAACGACCACATGCTTCAAAGAAGAATTACCCCACACATGGCCAAGATTCCAAATGCTTTTGATATATATATATATATATATATATATATATATATATATATATATATATATATATATATATATATATATATATATATATATATATATCACATTATTTATATATGAATACTCTAAATACTCTAAATTTCATCTATTAATTATCTGTATAATACTCTGTATTAAAATTTGTTTTAAAACCACAATTTTCTATAGACATTATATATTTTATTATTAATAAAATGTTTCTTCTATATTTATTTTATTTTAAACTGTTTCCTCATCAATATCCATACCATACTTCTATAATTCTGTCCACTCCTTGTAGGGTCTTTACACCTAGACTAAGTTATCTACTTCTAGCATTCAGTAATTTTATTTGTTTTATTGTATACGTATTTCCTAGGCCCTTTAGCGTCATCGATTGTCTTATTGGTAGATTATTGCAATTTACTATTCGTGCTAGCACTCCGTTATGACGAACAGTCTTAGATTGACATGCGGCCTCAATGTAAATTCATTCATTCATCCTTGCTGCTTTACAAGTAGTAATCAAGTTCATAAAATGTTCAATCGCTTATGTGCTGTGTAACGCCATCCAGTTGAACTACCATACATACCATCCAAATCAATATAATCCAATTCCAGCTACATAAAGCTGATAACCCTATTGGTTGACCTATCTTCAACTTAAAGTAAATTAAAATAATACTTTGTTTTTCTTGAAAAATATTTATTAGCTTTAAAAGATTTCGGACAATGACAAAAAAAATTACGTTTCTTTTAATTTATTTTATGGCACCATATATACGAAAACGACCCTCATAACGCGCTTCAAAGCAAAGAACTGTTTGTTTCTTGACCCGAAAAATCTCCCCAATCCAATTAAGCCATTACTGAAATATTCGAAACACAATTGAATTGTACGTTGGCCCCGAGCAGCCAAAATACAAAAGCTCAACTTCTTCAATTAACTCGAGTCATAAAAGATTTCACCCTAAATAATTTCGACTGCTTCTTAAATTTATTACGTCGAAAGATTTAAATAGAGAACCGTTTAAAAATTACCCTCGACCATAAATTCACATTAGAATTAAACAACGTTATTTCAATGTTAAAATGCCTATTTGATACTTATTTCGAATGGAATGTCTCAAAACGTGATCATTTTAATCATCGCGAATACAATATTTTTATTATCTCCAAACATACCGGGAAACGATAATATCAACCCGTATACATATTTAACACAAAGTGAAAATTTACTCAATGTATAGCATATCGTGACCTAAATTGCTATATTTTTTGCTTATTTATTTCTATGTGTATTTGTGCGAATGCAAAAAAATGAGAATCAGAGTTATGCAAGAGTAGTCGGCCTGGTCATACTAACAGTATCCAAAGACGAGACGAACGGTATCTTAGACTTCTGGCTATATAAAATCGACGTGAGAATATCCAGTAAATGTGTGATGCTTTTGTTGCGAAGACAATTTCGAATATGACTGCAAATCGGCTTGTACTTGGCGATGGGGATGGTATGCTTGTCAACGGTTATTAGGTATTTCCTTTAATAGTACATTTCAAGGTCAGTTGCTTGGAATAGTGATAAACGAGAACTGAATGGAACCAGAAATATAACTCCATTTATTTAAATGATGAGGACGTATTTGAGGTGAAAGGTAAAATTTAACTTTCACATTAAAACAGCATATCCAGGAATTATGGTATAGGGACCTATATGCTTGGAACACAGATCACCTCTAGTAACTATCAGAGAAAGTTTAAATACAAGCCGGTTATGTAACCAAAATATTGCAGCCCATCACAAGTTTTTTTTTTTTGACAAGTTGTTTTGTTTTTTTTTAATAAGATATAACAACTAAGATAAAACAACTTACCAAAACAATTCACTTTTCGGAATAGTCTGCGACTTTTAATCAACTTATTAAACATCTAGTACCACTCGTATGTGATATCACACATAACAAAACATAGATAATCTAATTCGGCCTATGTCTCTCAAAGTTACAAAGTGTAATAATTGTGATGGACAGTTACAGGCAGACAGTCCTTTCCTTCGCGGTTCTGCGTGCTTCATCATGTCATCCGACTATCTCACCTGAGGTCTTCTTCTTTCCGCCCTTTCCCTCATGATCAGTAATGTGTTTTTTCATCAATTATGTTCAAATTATGTTCAAATTATGTTCTGATAATTTCCATTTTAGTCTCGCTACATCCCCCTCTCGTCTTTCACTTTTTTTTTCTTTTAGTATGCAGTAACGTTTTCTGTTTTTTATCGATGTCTTTCCGATCGATCTATTAAATTTATTGACCTTACTCATGCTAGACTTTGTAAATATTCTTCCTTGCAAGCTGCATGTAAGAACGGAAAGAATGCATTGGTTAAAAACCCTTGTCATTCTTGTTTTTTAGTATAAAACTTAGTGTGTCGAAAGCTACCCATGCTACCAAGCTTAATTCCCCTTGCTAAGTTCAACCAATTAATACCATTATGGTTTACTGGTGGTCAGCCAGTAATACCATATACAATACTTTTATTTCAAAAGTAGCCACCATCATTATTTCTTTTAGCAATGAAAATTAGATCTAGATAAAAACACGTCAATTTAAATATCTAGAGGAAAGTTCAAAACCACTATCCATTATATTTTGCTTCACTTCCTCACCTCCAGCCACCTGCACCTAAAAATTATTAAGTGTACCTAAAAATGATATAGTATCGATGGCTATAAATAGCATTTTACGTACGTTACGCGTAAATTTTTTAACTAAAACATAAAAATAAATTAGTGAAATAAATGTATTTTTTAAAGCACAATTTAAAAATTTACTTTATTAAATGCTCAAAATGTCCACGCTTTGAAAGATGTCCTTATTAATTAACCTACATGTATGGGTAATTCTATTTTTTAGGTCTTGAATATCCCGCTGCGAAGTTTTGTATACAACTGTCTTTAGATAACCCCAAAGAAAGAAATCCAGTGGCGTTATATCTGGAGATCTCGCCGCCATTCCACTGCGCCTCTTGTGCCTATCCTTTTGTTAGAAAACGTTTGATCCAGCCATTGTCGAATATTTAATGCGTAGTGTGGTGATGCGCCGTCACGTTGAAAGTATAAGTTTTGTTCATCCAACATTTATGATTTGATCGATTTTGTTTTCCAATATATACAATTCACCGGTTAAATTGTCTTCAATAAAAATGAGACTTATTCATTGCGTTCATTCATTTCCCCGAATTCCAGCCCAAGGGTTAATATTTTGCAAAAATTGCGTATGCCCTCTGAAAACACACGTCGATTGTTATTATCCCAGTATCTACAGTTATGTTTTTTTACAAAGCCATTAAAATGTATTGATTTAGTATATATATTGATTTAGCTTATCTGTTATCTCGTTTAGCTTATCTGTTATTTAACTTAGCTGTTGTTCGTGGATCGCCGGCTATTATGGCCTTAGCTACGTCAGTCTTCCAGGTCAAAATCTACGCCCTTGAACCGACCAAATTACCTTAGCACCTTGATCTCTCGAACAGAACCCTCTCGGTCAATGGCACATATATATATATATATATATATATATATATATATATATATATATATATATATATATATATATATATATATATATATATATATATATATATATATATATATTTATTTGGAGAGCATTCTTACCATTTTTAAAATAAAAAAAAACATAATGTGGTTAAATTCAAGTTATCGACCGGCATTTTCAATTTAAATTACCTTGACATTACTAATCAAAAACCAATTTTTATTTGCGAGCGTTAAGAGAGCAACTAATGGAAAATGTCAACGAACTTTCCAGACAATCCGATATTAACTATTTTAATTTGTTGCTTCTTTGTTGTTTAATTTAATCCTTCTACATGGATTGCAGTAAAATCGACAATTATTAAAAAAAAAATGTTTTATTAAAATGTCCAAACTTTCCATAGATATGCTCAAAAGAGCGTATTATATTTTTGTTTTATATCCAATATGAAAGACAATATCAGAATATATCAGAATAAGTGAGAAATATTAGCTCTCAATAAAGACGAAATTAAAACAAAAAAAAAACCGAACACTAGGTACTTTAATTTCAAACATCAAATGGCAATTTCCTAGGAAAGAACGTTTCAATACCATTGGATTGAACGCGATCCTTTCGGCTGCAAGTTTCGAGACGTCGTTACCGATAAAAGACCGAAACGCAATAAACTGGCGTTTCCAAGCTGACAATTGTGGATAACTATTTCTAGTCGATCGTTTGTGCGCGAGATCAAAGGCGAAAGTTCTATGCCCAATTACTGACGGTGTAAATCCTTGTCTACGTCAGTCGCATTCCTGACGTCCCCATCTGCATTCTTCGTCTCCTGTTTCGGATTTGATAAATTTGACGTCTGATCGGCACGGTATTATTAGTAAGCGAATTGCTCTAAACGATGAATCTTTAATGTCACGAACTTGGTTTTCATTTCGTCTTATTGGGTGTTGAGTGTTATTGAAGAAGTTTACTATTTTGAACCTGATTGATTACATTGAAACGGATTTGCTAAGCCAATACAAATGCACAATTATAGCAGCAACTTTGAAACAATTGGGCTTAGACGAGTTATATACAAAACTAATACCACATTATAGAACACAGATAATTTAGATTTAGAGTTTCTTACACATAAACTGATAGTTGTTGGCTATTTATAGTATCCCTTGATTTTACTAAATGATGGACATAGAAAAAAAAAACGTGAATGTAGTGCTAATAAAAATCAATGATAGAGACTACACTACAAGAGAATATTTAAAGATGATTGTTTCTTTGTTAAAACCTATTGTGATCATATGAGATGTATAAATAAAATAATGAAACTGATTTTTTTACATTTTTTATTCAATTTCTTGGAAAGATCCACAGTACAGGAGAGGGTTTGTTCAGTCTTCATAACAGTGCTGCAATCGCCTTCAGCCTTTTCAATGTTCTCCAATGTTGGTGTCCTTTGAGATAAATTTTGAGGTTATTCTTGAGAAAAGAAAAAAGTCACAAGAATTCAAGTCTGGTGGATAAGGGGGCTGTAAAGCCACAGTGATGTTTTTACTAGCCAAAATCTCGTGAAATCACCGTGTTACAAGGTGTGTTCTTGTGATGCAGCACACAAGTGTTGCATCCCACACGAATAGTTCGATGTTCAATCCCACACGAATAGCCCTTTTTCGCAGAATTTCAAGAACTTCCGTTTGAATTTTGAATTACCGTTTGGCCTTGGACCATTTTCTGGCTATAAAAAAAGTAAATCAGTATGCCTTTGATCTTTGATTTGCTCATGTGTGCCTCTTGTGTCCAAGTCTGAAACAAAACTTGGTTGCATACAATTGCTCGAAATTGTTGTCACTCATTTTCTAAAAAACGATCCACAAGAAGAATTGCTACTGCCTTCTCTCCGAATGGGAAGCCAACAGTGTTGCCAGATCAAAGGCTACGCCACCAGTCTCATTACTTTATGTACACACCTCGTATTTCGCAAGAAAACATTTTTAAATGTGGTTATATTCCTGTAAAATGTAAGAAATATCCTAAGTTTCAAAAACTATTTAAATGTCAGCTGACATATCATATATTGCTACAATAAAACTGACTCATTAGGACAAAAGGTTTCAAATGAGTATTTGCCAATGGTAAAATTGAAATAAAAGAAATTCCTGGTCAAGTAAACAATGCTATTATCTTCTGCTGTAACGAAAATTAATAATTTTAATCAGTAAATTTGAGAACGCCCTGACAATTTCTGGAAATCAGTGTGTATTTTATTTTAATGTCCAGTAAATTTATTTTTGTTTTAAAACTTACTAGAGATAAACTGATGATTGATTTGTTTTAGTTTGGCATGTATAGAATGGTACATTTTTTAAATAGTGAATAAATATGCACAGTTGAACAGTTGAAAGATTACCCGTGCGTCATCAATTTTATTTATATGAATCAAATCAAAAAGTATTAGTCAAGATGTACATTTATGTTTATGGTATAAATTTACGATAGATTTATTTTTGTATATTTATTACATGAAATTATAAAACGTCGATATTTTACGTAAAATTTCGAGTGTGGTTCATAAAATTGTAATGTTTAATGTCATATATCAAAGGGAGAATTTTGTATTTTCTGCAGTGCCGGTTGCAGTTGGTCTATAAGGGCACGTGGGCACGTACCTAAAAATTAAAAAATGGAGTGGAAAAAATTATTTCAGATTTTATATTCATTTATTCTATGTTCTATTTATGATCACGCTTCTTGCGACTTCTATAGTCTCACATCTATAATGTCATTGGCAGTAACGAAATAGGCCGTGGGTTGCCGAAGCGCACCGATTAAAGAACATTTGCTTTGGGCTGAGACAAGTTTGTGCTGCTTCTGTTTTCTTTACTATAGCATGCGAAAAACAAAAACAGCAATGCATCGCTTTGCTAGGCTAGTAACCTGGAGATTAAACGCATTTATAACGTCATAAACGCTGCCCCATTCTAAATAGTCAGGTGTTTTTCGCCTTCGCGTTTTTCGACTTTTCGAGTGGTTGCAAAGTGAATGTTTTGAACGATTATAATAGTGAAGATGAATTCAGTGCAATATATGAATAGAAATGTCACATTAACATTTGAGGACCGAATTGTTATCAAAAATCTTGGACGGCAGACACCGATTCTGCAAATCGAGCAAATTAATATTACTCAAAAAACTAATAAAATATTACTCAATTACTCGGGAAACCAGTGAGTGTGAGCGATCGATTTGAAATATTTGGGCGCATAGGTAGAATCGCATTCTATTTCACAAAGACATCTGAAAAATGAGCTAGAAATTAGTATGTTGGGAAGACAGACATTCGTTCTCAACTCAGTAGTGCACATCGGGACTCTATTAAAATTATTATCAAATTGTTGATAGCAATCGTTGCATATTGTATAAGTTAATTGACGGTATAAAGTTATATGGGGCATTTGAGCTTGCCGTATATTAGCATGACAAAACCTACATATCCAAAATCCTGGCATTTTTAGAGGGCTAGTAAATTTGATGACCGAAATAGACAGTATTTTAGAAGCTCATTAAAAGACTGTAAACGTAAATTATTTCTAGACATCTCCAAACAAATTCAGAACGAATTAGTGGATTCAATATTGCATTCACATAGCAAAATATGTTGCCATACAGGCCGATGAAACAACCGATACCTTTACTTAAATGCAGGTGGTTTTCAAAATCAGTTAACTTAAAAATGCCCGAAATTTACGAGAGATTCTGGGACTTTTTAATATCAAAAAATCACTCAGCACATGGAATTGCAGAAGAAATTCTGACGGGGCTAAGCGAGTTAGGAATAGACAAGAAGAACCTAAGAAACTCGTAGCCCAAAGACATGATGGTACTTCCGTGATGAGAAGCCAAAATTAAAAATATTTATAAGAATGCACAGTATATTCGCTGCCAGCTCACCAATTAAATCTAATAATTTAATAAATCTAATAAGAAAGATGTTGTACAATAGAAAAAGGTGTAAAGCTGTTTTTGCAAATATTTCTGCATTTCCCGCTTTCTTTACTCGATCATCCAAATAGTGCGATCCTACCAGATGGAACATTAGACGGGGCTAAGCGAGTTAGGAATAGACAAGAAGAACCTAAGAAACTCGTAGCCCAAAGACATGATGGTACTTCCGTGATGAGAAGCTAAAATTAAAAATATTTATAAGAATGCACAGCTAGCTCACCAATTAAATCTAATAATTTAATAAATCTAATAAGAAAGATGTTGTACAATAGAAAAAGGTGTAAAGCTGTTTTTGCAAATATTTCTGCATTTCCCGCTTTCTTTACTCGATCATCCAAACAGACAACTGTTCTGGACAGCTTCATGAAAAAGCGTCTACCCCGTGCGATCCTACCAGATGGAACATTACGTCTAAATGTGGGAATAATGTTTACGTTTACAAAGAAGAATTGCAAACATGCTCTGAAGTAATTATGGACGCCGAGTCCGTTAGAAATTCTATTAATCAAGCTCAGGGGTAAATAAATTATTTTGTGGATGATAATTTTAAATTTTGGTTGTTTTTCTTCAATAAAATAATGCCTCACTGCGACATTATATTTGATCAACTACAAAGCAGGCAACCAGATGCAATTAAAGTTAAGAAGAATTTGCTATTTTTTTTTGCTAACAGACATTCAAAATATAATATAGAAAAGACAATATAGAAATACAAATTAATAAAGAATTTGGTGAAGAAGAAAGAAGAAGTTAACTGGTAAAGAATCTACAACGATCATAGAGAATAGCAGAAAGAAACGGAAATTTACTGACAAGGGGGACCCCAATCTGAATGTCAGGATATGCAAGAAAATCTGTGATACCTTAACCATACAGGTTCATGAACGTTTTAGTTTCAATGTATACCTAACTGATGCAAATTTATTTGAAACTAAAAAATTTGGTGAATATCGAGCCGTCTTTCCAAATGAAGACATTAAAACTATGTGTAACCTATTTACAAAAGTAAATTACTTGAAATTAAAAAATGAACTCTCAGTAATGTACGCCCGGGACGATTTTATGAAACACAGTGGGGCTGTGTAGATATTAAAAATGTTTATACCAAAGAATTTAACATCAACATTTATTGAATCTGTGGAATTGCAGACTGTTTTGTGCACCGCCCCTATGACAACTGTGGAAAGCAAAAGATGTTTCTCTACCCTCAAACGAATCAAAACATTTCTAAGAAACATTATGGGCCAGGAACGGCTGTGCGCGTTAGCAATGTTAGCTATTGAAAAAAAAACTTGTAAAGTCAGTTTCAAATTTTAATGATCAAGTCATCGACCACTTTGCTGCTTAGAAATTTAGGAGGATGGACTTCAACTACAAACAGATTTAATGGTCATGGTCCTATGATGAGTTTAGCAAAATTTTATTATCTAGCTACCTAGTTGAAAATTTGATGTCTGAGAGTTACACTCGTATTTCTACACAGCAAAGTGTGTGTATGATACTAAGGAATGTAAACTTTTTTAGTTGCGACGCATTTCCCTATCCCCATTCCAAAATTTGATTATACGTGCCCCACCTGTTTTTCCCCCACGATCCGCCGCTGATTTTTTGTCAGGTTAAAATTTTATGGACAATTTCAAATCATCGCGAAATTTTAGGGAAGTAGCCAATGAATGAAATTATTTTCTAATTGATCAAAATCATCATTTTATCTACTCTTTAAACATTGTTGTTGAGACCCATTTTTATATGATGAAAATATTACGACGCTGTGAGAATATACGGGTCTTTAAACAGTTGCATTACACATTTATTACAAACATATCATGTAAACGAACTTCCGTTTTACTTCCTTAGGGTAAGCCTGTTGTTTTAGTCTTTGCACGTTCCAGGAGAGTTTTTTATATCTTTTATATAATTTTTTTTATTTTCTTAATAGAATACAAAGTTTTTCTTGATGTTTTTAATGCTACTGCAACTCTAAAAAAATATTACAATGTTAGAATGTAAAATAAATAAAAAGTGATCAAATCAATTATTATTTGCCTCTTGAATGGATGAAGAAGGCTCTAAAGGTCCTCCATTCCTTTTCTTCATTTCGAAATACTCATAAACATTAAGCACACATTGTTGCGCTTGCGTTTTCAATGATTTTCCCGACATCTGAAATCACACAAAATGTTAAATATACGTTAAAAGTTTGTACTTCTATATTTGTGTTATTATTTTGAAACGGTTGTTTATGTTTCAGTATGTATTTAGAATTAGCCACTATAAATTCCATTTTTAAATCTGCAATAAAATGTCTTTGGACTGAAGCAAATAAAACTTTATGAATCTTTACAAATACTTAGCCATAACAAAGTAATCAATAACATTAGTTCTTATAAGAACTTATTTTACAAAAAAATGGACTTTACAGTATAAAATTTCACTAAAAGACAATAACAAAAAACAACTCTAATGACAACCAAAACAGGACCGCTGAATTCAATAAATGAACTTTTAACCGACATTACGAACAAACACCTTTTAATTATTACTTACTTTCTCTTTCTACCACGCTGTAACGCTATAGTAACATACTGCTTGGATATATCCATATACAAAGACATTATTATGTTTTTTATCTCCTCTCTCGTTGGGTAAAATAAAAAGAACATATTAAAACAATGTCTATGATATACCATCAATTGATGCGCACGTGTAATCTTTCAGTGGTTGTAAAATACCTATAAAAAATGGAGTTATAGCCAAAAGAAATTCATAATGTCGTTTTTTCATATCAAATAATTGTAAATAAATCTCGGGATTCTTTATTCGGAAAAGAGAATTGTGAAAAATATGACCGAAGAATTACAGTAAGTTTCACAACAGAAGAAATTGACTAAAATAATGTTGATGAAAGTTATCAAAACCTAATAGTCTCTGCTACCAAACCTGGGTCTATTAATAATTAGAGTAAAATGTTGAATGTACGGAAAGATGGTATAGTCCGGTTCAAGATATTTTGTTGCCTTTCGGCAAAATGTTAATCGGCCCAATAAATTTCAATAAAAAAATTCCTAGTTTCTTCAAAGGCGCCATAGTCGAAGTGGTTTAAGATCTGAATAATTTTGGAAAAAATAAAATATTGTTAAATTATTATTATCACAAACATGATTCATCGATCATCTGAGCCTAGGCTAGTAGGGTTTATAATACTAAGATAAGAAAGCAGTTTAGCTCCTCCCATTCAGCTTAGTACCTTACGAACAATATGGGAAGTTTGTAAGAGAACTGCTCGTTGTCCTACTGTGGTAATCGATTTTGAAACACCAAGAATTTCCAGGTGTTTTGGAAAAGGATTTGCTTACTAGGTCTTCGGCGGATATAACAAAAAGTCACACCTCCACTTTCTGGAGTTTCCATTGATTTTTCAGATCAAATGCAAGATTTTCGTACTTCGTGACCTTTTCTATTTCAGTTTTTCTGATATTGTGAGAGAGTGGTATCGCAATGTCAATTATGAAAGCTATCCTATGCTTTTTGTTAATCAGAACAATATCCGGCCTATTATAGTCAACCGTCCGATCTGTTGTAATTGGTCTATCCCAGTAAAGAATTGTATCGGCTGACTCAAGTACGGGGGAAGGCGTGTAATTGTAATATGGTGGAGGCATCTTATCAAATAGCGAGTGCTTTAAAGCGATTTGCTGGTGTATAGTTTTAGCCAGCTGATTATGCCTGCCTAGGTAAGCATTAGGGGCAAGGACTGGACACCCTCCAACAAGGTGTTCAATTGTTTCTCCTACACCACCGCACTTCCTGCACTTGTCGACAACATCCATGTGTAGAATATGTCTTAATTTTTTTGTCCTTACTACCTTATCTTGAATAGCTGTCACGAAGCCTTCAGTTTCTGGATATAATAGTCCATCGGTAAACCAGTTTAGAGACAAATATTTGTCAATGGAGTCATCCTGAAGTGATTTAGGAAATCTCCGATGTAATGTCTGTTGTTTCCATTCTTGAACGATATCCTTCAGTGCTGTTCTACTATCAACACAATTTTGTTTATTTAGATTTAGTGGGGTGAAACCCTGGTCCTTCTTAACAACCAGTTTCATTAGTGTGCTATGTGAACTAATGAAGCGCTCTCTCATCCTATTCTCCTGATTGAGACAAAGATTCTTGACATTCACAAGCCCTCTGCCTCCCAACTTTCTTGGAATATATAGCCTTTTTGTGGACGAATTGGGATGTAAACATCGGAGCTTTGTCAATGTTCTTCATGTCAATCTATCCAGTTCATCAAGATCTGCTTCAGACTATTTAACAATGCCAAAAGAATATGTCAGAGTTGGCACCGCCCAGTCATTGATCGCTTTAATGAGGTTTCCACCGTTCAGTTTGGTGTTTAAAAGTTTTATCAGTCGTTTTTGGTACAAAGTGGAAAAATTCTTCTTTAATAGGCTATGATCAAATTTATGATTTTGAAGCATTCCTAAATATTTGTATGAGTCTTCTGATGCTAGTTCTTGTATACCGCAGACTGTTGAATGTTGTTCTTTTATTATTCCCTTTTGTATGCTGATAGTGATTTAGATTTAGATAGACATTTTGATATTCTTACTAAATATTTCGACTGTTTTTATTAATGAATTTAGTTTCTCTCTTGCTTCTCCATAGAGTTTTAAGTCGTCCATGTATAGCAAATGAAATAGTTTCCTGGAATTTCTCATGTCAAGTTTGTAGCCAATGTTGCTATTGTTAAGTAATGTGGACATCGGATTCAACGCTAGACAAAACCAAACAGGGGAAAATGAATCTCCCTGAAATATTCCTCTCTCGATATTTGTTGTTCCAATGTACTGTTGGTGGACAAATAAATTAGTCTTCCATTTACTCATGAGATACCTTAAAGAGTTTGTAATCTGCGGACAAATTTTGTAGATGTTTAAAACTTCTAATAACCAGTCATGTGGGACACTATCGAAAGCCTTCTTGTAATCTATATAGCACATATTCAAATTGCGCTTTTTTGTCCGGGCTTGCGCAAGAACTACAGCATCAATCGTCAGTTGCTCCTTGCATCCCATACTTGCCCTAATACACCCTTTCTGCTCATCTTCTAATATGTTAATATAGTCACAATGTTGGTAAATTTTTTCATTGAGCAGGGCTGTGAATAATTTATACAACACGGATAAACATGTTATCGATCTATAGTTACTGGGTTGGTTAGCATCACCCTTTTTATATAACAAATATGTATTTCCCGCCATCAGAAAGTCGGGGAAAGTATCAGGATTCACCATTATTTCTTTAAATGCATCAGCAAGTACCTGGTAAACAGCTGTGAAGTTTTTGATCCAGAAGTTGTGTAATCCATCTGGCCCAGGTGTCTTCCAGTTTTGAGTTTTATTATTATATCACAAACATGATTCATCGATCATCTCAGCCTAGGCTGGTCGGGTTTACAATGCCAGAATGAGAAAGCAGTTCAGCTCCTCCCATTCAGCTTAGTACCTTACGAACAATGTGGCAAGTTTGTTATTATTATCACAAACATGATTCATCGATCATCTCAGCCTAGGCTGGTCGGGTTTACAATGCCAGAATGAGAAAGCAGTTCAGCTCCTCCCATTCAGCTTAGTACCTTACGAACAATGTGGCAAGTTTGTAAGAGAAATTGTTGTTATTATTATTCTGCTCATCCTTACTGTAGAATCTCAGCTCATGCTGGCCGGTATTCCAATGCCAAGATGAAAAAGCAATTCAGCTCCTCTCACCCTAGCATAATATCTTACGAACAATGTGACACGTCTGCAAGAGCACGACACGCTGTCCCTCTATGGCAATCGATCTCGAGATTCCGAGGCTCTCGAGGTTCTTTGAAAATCTCTTACTTATCAGGCCTTCGGCGGATATAACGAAGGGCACTACATCTACCTTACTCAGTTTCCACTGGTTCTTCAAGTCGTATGCCAGATTTTCATACTTTGTGGATTTTTCTATCTCAGTTTTTCTAATGTTGTGAGATAGTGGCACTGCGATGTCAATTATAAAAGCCCTCTTGTCCTTTTTGTTGATTAGAACAATATCCGGCCTGTTATAATCAACCGTTCGATCAGTAGTGATTGGTCTGTCCCAGTAAAGAATGGTATCGGATGATTCAAGTACAGGAGAAGGCGAGTACTTATAATATGGAGGAGGTGCATTTTCTAATAGCGAGTATTTTTTTGCAATTTGTTGATGTATAATTTTTGCCAGCTGATTATGCCGTCCTAAATAAGCATTAGGAGCAAGGGCCGGGCAACCGCCAATAAGGTGCTCAATTGTTTCCCCCAAAGTACCGCACTTCCTGCACTTATCGACTACGTCCAAATGCAGTATGTGCTTTTCATAGTTTTTTGTTCTTGTTACCCTATCTTGAATAGATATCGCGAAACCTTCTGTTTCTGGGTACAAGAGTCCATCGGTCAGCCACTTCAGAGACAATTGTTCGTCAATGGTGTCATCTTCGAGTGACTTAGGAAACCTTCCGTGCAATGTTTGTCCTTTCCATTCTCGAACACAGTCCGTGAGTGATGTTCTGCTATCAATACGATTCCGTTTATTTAGGTTCAGTGGGGTGAAACCCCGATCCTCATTTGCAACCAATTTCATTAACGTACTGTTTGAATCAAGGAAGTGTTTTCTCATTCTATTTTCTTGATTGAGACAGAGATTTTTTACGTTTACAAGGCCTCTACCCCCCAACTTTCTTGGGATGTATAGTCTTTTCGTAGATGAGTTTGGATGCAGGCATCGGAACTTTGTCAATGTTCGGCGCGTCAACCTATCGAGCTCATCAAGGTCAGTTTCTGACCATTTAACTATGCCAAAAGAATATGTCAGAGTTGGCACCGCCCAACCGTTGATCGCTCTAATGAGGTTTCCTCCGTTCAGTTTGGTGTTTAAAAGTTTTGTAAGTCTCTTTTGGTATAGAGTGGAAAAGTCCTTCTTTAACTGGTTATGATCAAGTTTATGCTTTTAGGGTATTCCTAAATATTTGTAGGATTCTTCTGGTGCTAGTTGTTGTATGTTACAAAGCGTTGAATGTTGACTCTGAACCTTTCCCTTCTGTATACTAATGGTAGAGCATTTGTCCAGTCCGAATGACATTCTGATATCCCTACTGAATGTTTCAACCGTTTTTATCAATGAGTTTAATTTTTCTCTAGTTTCTCCATATAATTTTAGGTCATCCATATATAGTAGATGAGAGAGCTTTCTTGGATTCCTCATGTTAAGTTTATATCCAATATTGCTGTTGTTGAGTAGTGTGGACAAAGGGTTCAATGCTAAACAGAACCAAATTGGAGAAAGGGAATCTCCCTGAAAAATTCCCCTCTCGATATTTGTAGCAGCAATGCATTGTTGGCCGACAAAAAGATTCGTTTTCCACTTCCCCATCAGGCACTTTAAAGAATTAATAATCTGGGGGCTAATTTTATAGAAATTCAGAACCTCAACCAGCCAATCGTGAGGGACACTATCGAATGCTTTCTTGTAGTCTATATAGCAGATATTTAAGTTGCGTTTTCTTTTTCGCGCTTGCTCAAGAACTACAGCATCGATCGTCAATTGTTCCTTGCAGCCCATACTTGCTCTTATACATCCTTTCTGTTCTTCTTCAAAAATGTTGTTTTTATCACAATGTTGGTAGATTTTTTCATTGAGTAGGGCTGTGAACAGTTTATATAACACTGACAGACATGTGATTGGTCTGTAGTTATTGGGTTGCTTAACGTCCCCTTTTTTGAACAGTAGGTATGTATTGCCCTCCATTAGAAAGTCAGGGAAAGTGTCTGGATTTATTAAAACCTCTTTAAATGCATTTGCAAGTACGGGATAGGCGGCTGTAAAGCTTTTAATCCAGAAGTTATGCAATCCATCTGGTCCAGGCGCCTTCCAGTTGTGAGTCTTCCTGACAGCAGTGCAAATGTCAATCTCTGTGAAATCGTTAGACTCCATATCTGGGAGAGCATTTGTCTGTTCTTGAATAGTTTTAACCCAAGGAGCCAATTTTTCGTAGCCGTCTGATTTTTTCCAAGCCGATCTCCAATATTCCGCAAAGGAAGACACATCGATATTCTTAAGTTCTGACTTGCTGTTACCTTCTGCTTCGAGTTGTCTATAAAATTTCTTTATTATTATTATTATTATTACTATTAATATGTATGACTAAAACATTGCTTATTGGTTTGTGAATTTTTAATTTATTAATACAATAAGAACAAATAAATAAATAGATTTATCTATTAGTACAATAAAATATAGTATTAGTACAATAAAAAATATAACTTAAATCTAATTATGCATTAATTCGGTTTCACTCTCATTGTCACTTTGATCTACTTGATAAGTGGTTCTATATTATTAGTAAATGATACATAGCAATCTTCTATTTTAATAACATGCTTAAACGAATTTATCCAACTTTCTTTGGGAATACTATCACCACCTTTCTGGTTTTCTGCTCTAGCATTGGATTTTACCTAATGCCACATATGTTCAATTGGATTAAAAATACAGTAATATGGGGGAAGGCGTAAAACTGTATGTCCTATATCGGCAGCAATGGTATCACATCCATATTCATTCTTAATATTAAATGTTTTTAATATTTCTAGATCACATCTTTTATATGTATTTTTGAAGTGTATATCTTTTTTAACATATAGTTCTGAATTTCCAATTTAGTGTTATTTGCGTTAGGAACTTTATTTTTTGGTGGTTATGATAACTAGAATTACTCTTTACTCTTACAATTACTCTTTCCTTCGGCATATTGGGCAAAAGGCTATTCATAAACCAATCTTCAAAAAGTTCTCGTCTCGTTCTCTCTGTCATCATAGTAGTCCAAAGCTGAATGTTTAATATTTTTGGAGGACAACCGCAAACAATTTGGAACTCATGCATCCTCGGAACCAGCATGTGAAATTTTAATTATTTATCCCTTGTTTGCTGGGGCTTTGGTTTGGCATTTTTTTATGTATCTACCCATCCTTTTGCTGGCATCTCATGTGTATCGAACCGTGTTTCATCAAGGTAGATAATGAGATGATTTTCAAATCTGTATTTTTTTATAGAGTTTAAGTAGTCAAACCGCCATCGTCGCAATCGTTATGATTCGATTAATATTTGTCTTTTATTAATGGTCCGATATACAACTCCTTAATCGCTGTTGCAATGAATGTAATGCAGGCATAGTTTGCTCTTCATACATAGCATAAATTTTGCTTCGAATTAAGTATTTGTCACTTTTGTCGACACATTTGCTTTTACCAGAATCACTACGAACTTTTTTGGTTTTAATTGGCTTCGTCACACTATCTTTAACTGTAGACAACGGCGTTTTCATTAAGTTTGAAGACGTTTCTGCTGCGGCTGAATTTATATTAAGCTATATAAAAAAACATCCACATTTTTAACAATTTGCTTAGCATCGGACGATAAATGTTTTCTTTTTAATTAGCACTAGTTATATCTACTATTTAGCTGACCATGTGTGGAAATGTATCGACAAAACGCCTATCCGCACCTTTAATGCTGACTTAACCTTTTTAATTATATAAAAGGACGAGACAGTAACATCTCGCCAGATTTTCTCTCTTTCAAAGTAGCGCAGTACTCTCTACTCTCACTTTATTAACCTAAGTTTGAATATTTGTAGTTTGGTTCACGCCACTCTGTAAAATTTAAATAAAATTTTTAAAAAGAGTACTTCCGAGAATTTCGATTTAATTGGCGCAGTCGTACGGATTTCGGAACGTGTCTTTCTTAAATAGTGCCGATCTTAGGCAAAGAAAAAGCACGGTCTCTATCAAGAGTTTAGCCAGAAAGAAACCCCGCAACCCGAAGGCTTGTAGTAGATAGCACCGATTTAAGGTAACTTCAAACCACGGTTCGACGAAAGCAAAGGAAGGAGAATATCACCTGCAAGAAGGAGGGAAGGTCTCAACAGGGCCATCCAAGCGAACATTGGAAACCCAGAAAGCAGAGGACATCCAAGCGAACATTGGAACCTCAAGTACCAGGACCACCAAGCAAAGATTGGGAGGATCCGCAGAAACCGCAGCAAGCGAAGGAAAACCACCACAGGATTCAGAAAAATCCAACAACCCAGGACCGTCCAAGAAAAAAGTTGGAAGGATCCACAACAAAAACAACAACCAGCCGCAACGAGCAGCAAAACCACAAAAAACCCAACCCAACCCAAGGAAATCCAAAGCAACAACCCACAACACTCATCACCCTCAGCAAACCCTCAACAACCTCATCTCGAATGAAGATACTACTTCTGTAAATACCCTTTCGAATTTCATCAATCATATAAAATAGTAAATAATCTCTCAAATTTAACGATTACAAAAACCAAAACTAAAATGCCAGAGATAAATTACAATTTGTTAAGATATCAATCTGATAATATTCAAAAATTCGACGGTAACCGAAAATTGCTAAATAGATTCTTAAACTTATGCGAAAATTTAATAAAAGCGTTCCGAGACTCAAACAACCCCACCGCGCAAATTAATATATGCCTTCTGGATACAATTTTAGGAAAAATAACTGGACGAGCAGCAGACTTAATAATACCACGAATAGAATTGAAGAACTGGAATGACATTAAGTTAACACTAGTAAATTGCTTCGAAGATCAAAGATCACCAGATTGTTTGATATAAGACCTGATAAACCCTAAACCTCAAAGAAATGAACAACCCCTAACATTTGGAATGAGAATAGAAGACTCGAGAAGTTTATTATTTTCAAAACTGAATGCAACAAGTGAGCCAATTAAAGAAAAAATAATTAAGATGAAACATTATGAAGAATTCAAGTAGTAAGACTAAAGAACCCCGAATCATTAGAACAAGCAATGTCTTACGTTCGCGAAGAAGGAAATTTCTTATACTTTAAAAACAACTCCCAAAATGGCAATCAAAACCAGAAATTCAACCAATACCAACCTAAGAATCAAAGTACACCATCTACACCGCAAAGACAAAGTACAAAACATACCATCTACGTCACAAAGACACAATGTAAATCAGCCAAACACTTCGCAAAGACCTAACCAGAGTCAGAATAACCAGTTCAGAAGACCATTTTCGAACACAAATCAAGCTTTCCTAAAACCTCAGTACACACACCAACAAACCAACTCGAATAGATTCAGACAACAAAGAGCAAACTCAGAAGTCGTTTCAACAGAGTAGAACCTATGGACACAAGCTCAAGTAACGCCGTCCTACATCAAAATATGTTCACAAGTGAACAAGAAACCTATAATGAACATAATGAATACGACCAATGCAACGAAAATAATGAATATGATCAACCATCAAATCGAAACGATCAGCAATACGATAATGATTACAATAAGAACAGCTATGAACAAAACTATGAGGAAGATCACACAGATAACGATCAGAATTTTACCCATACCACCAGAATGAAAGATTCGACGTAGCATATTTAAATAATTATTCAACGGAACTACCCTATATTCGTATACCCGACATTAATGCTAATTTCCTAATTGACACCGGCAGTACGAAAAGCTTTATCAACCCAGAAATCGCGTATAACTATTTTTCAAAATATATTAAACAAGAAATTTTCCAAGTCCAAATAGCACATGCATTCTCTTTTCATAACGAAACAGCAATTTTACCTCTATTCTCAAATTTCAAATCAAACATTAAATATAAATTTTATTTATTTAATTTTTCCGAAAAATTTGATGGGAATTCCGAAAAATGGCGCATGGTTGTCGATTATAGAAAACTAAACGAACAAACGATTGACGACAAATTTCCAATCCCAACCATAAATGAGATTCTAGATAAATTGGGAAGGACACAGTATTTTACATTAGATCTTGCCAACGGATTTCATCAAATAGAAATCAATAATGATGATATACCGAAAACAGCCTTTAACACTGACACAGGACATTATGAATTCGCAAGAATGCCCTTTGGACTAAAAAACGCTCCAGCGACATTTCAGAGAGTAATGAATAACATCCTCAGAGGCTTACAAAATGAGATATGTTTTGTCTATCTTGACGACATAATAATATTTAGTACTAGCTTGCAAGAACATGTCGAAAAATTACGACAAATATTTGACAGATTAAGATACTATACATTCAAAATCCAATTAGAAAAATCCGAATTTCTAAAAAAGGAAGTACCATATTTAGGACACCTGGTATCAGAAAAAGGAATCAAAGCAAATCCTGATAAGATATCAGCGGTAAAACAATTTCCTATCCCAAAAACCCAGAAATATATTAAGTCATTCTTAGGACTTGTTGGATATTATAGAAAATTTATAAAAGATTTTGCCAAAATTACTAAGCCAATGACAAAATGTCTCAAGAAAAACGCCAAAGTAACACATACTAAAGAATTCATTGATGCTTTTGAACACTGTAAAGCACTCCTTATAAACTCACCAATATTGCAATACCCAGATTTCAGTAAAGGTTTTATATCAACAACAGATGCAAGTATGCCTTAGGCGCAGTAGTATCACAGAACATTAGTGATACGAACGAAAAAATTATTAAAGATGAAAACCCAATAGCATTTGCTTCAAGAACACTAAATGAAACAGAAACTCGATATTCAGCTATAGAAAAAGAACTACTAGCTATCGTATGGGCATGTAAATACTTTAGACCCAACCTATTTGGAAAAAAGTTTCACATTTATACTAACCATAAACCACTCACATGGCTATTCAATCTAAAAGAACCTAACTCTAAATTAATTAGATGGAGGTTAAAGCTAGAAGAATTTGATTATAAAATTATTTATAAAAAGGGAAAACAAAACACAAATGCAGACGCACTGTCACGCATAAAACTAAACATCTATGAGAATGAATCAATCATAAAAACCCTGGCAACTCAAAAGTCGACATTGTTGAATATTTACGAGAAATAGCAGAAAACCCATCAGAAAGTCAGTCCGATGATAATAAGAAAATTGACCAACCAAAGATAAAAATCATATCGGATATTCAAATCAAACCACCAGATTCACAACAAACAATACACTCAAATCAAGAAGATAATGATAATCCACAAATTACTATCCTTGATGAAATAATTAATAATAAAAAACTGCAATATATTATCTCTAAGTCACCCCATGATAAAATTCAAATAAAATCAGAAACCCCTTTTAACAAGACGGTTTATAATGTTAAACTACCCTGTAGAAAAGAAACTATAAAAAATTTCATTAAAGAATATTTACCAGAATAAAAATGTTACGTGCATTTTGTAGACAAAGAGCTAATAAACATATTCAATGAAGTTTATATAAAGAACTTTAATAAGCTAAAGATAGTTCAATGCACCAAAATAATAAATACAATTACCGATGAAGAAGAACAAATCATTCTTATAAAGAATCAACATGAAAGCAAAACAAATCATAGAGGAATCACAGAAACCTATGATAGATCAAAAAATCTATATTACTATAAAAATCAATTATTACTGGCCAAAACAAAAAGAATCAACAGAGAAATATATTAATGATTGTGTAACTTGTCAAACACAGAAGTACAGTCGCTTAAAATCTTATATTCCAATGATAAGAACCGAAACACCTTCAAAACTATTTGAAATAATACATCTTGATACCTTTGTTTATGAAAAACAAAATATACTAACAATTTTTGATGAATTTTCAAAATATGGACAAGCCTACATTTACGACAAAAAAGCTAAATCAGTTTGTGATAAACTAACAAACTTTTTTTCATTCTTCGGTTGTCCAGAAACAATAATAACAGACAACGGATCTGAATTTAAAAATGACTTAGTACAACAATTTCTAAAAGCCCACAAGATTCACATTCATTTTACTACACCAGGCCATCATGAATCAAACGCTCCAATAGAACGCTTTCATTCGACCTTAATCAAACACTTAAGACTATTGGAAAAAAGAGATCAAACTAAGAAACTAGAAGACCTCTTAGTATTCGCTATTATAGCTTATAACAGCACAAAGCACTCAACCACAAAATTCGCACCATACGAATCAAACTTAGGTCATACCAACTATAGAGACCCCTTAGACCTAATATCTTACACATTTTATTGAGACTATCTAACAATACAAGAGACAAAAACTGACAGAAAGGAATAAGAGTAAGCCTAAATTTAAAGGACCTTACATAATTAAAGACATTTTGGAACATAATAGAGTCAAAAAGTCAAAAGTCAGAAAACTGAAATAATACACATCAAAGAACTAAAGAAACCTTTAATTTCAGATTCTCAGGAATCCTCTTCGGATTCGTAATGGCTACAATAACTGACCTAAACGACAACCCAGGGATACTTCCTTATAAATTAGGGAACGCATATAGAACCAGTAATCATTGGTCATTCGTACAAATGTTCGAATTAGACCCAATTCTTAAAGAATTTCATTTTAAAAAGACAGATATATTTTATTCAAAAATACATTTAAAACAAACGAAGATTACAAAGAAGAATTTTACAATTCTTATATGACAATAGATAGTATTGAATTAAAAATTGAAGAACAAATTAATCAATTATTCCCTTCAAATCAAAGAAATAAAAGAGGAATTATTAATGGTTTAGGTTCCATTATTAAAAGCATTACAGGCAATTTAAATGCTGAAGATGCACAACAAATTGACACTAGTATCAATATACTAAAGGAAAACCAGAATAATGTCAAAATCATTCTTGACCAACAGATGTCAATCTTGAATGAATCAGTTCAAAGCTTCAAAGATATTTCAAAGAATATTTCACATAATCAAAATATTCTTAATCTACGATTGAAAGAAACTATAAGCTTAGTACAAGAAATAAAACTAAAACAATTATCACAAACAGCCGCTTTGAAAATGCACATGACATTAGTTCAAATATATTTGTTCTATCAAAACATCTATGATATTTTTGAAAAACTAGAAGTTGCAATATCTTTCGCAAAACTAAGAACATTCCATAATGCAATTGTTAAACCTGAGATTTTATTGAAACAAATACAAACAATTAAGAAACATTAACTAATGAAAAGTTTCCTTTTAATCGAACTTTGATAAATATCTTAGACTTTGAAAACATTTTGAAAATCAAAAGTTATATAAAAGAAAATAACATTATATTTATTATTGAAACACCCCTCGTGGAAAACAATTTATTGGATTTATATAAACTATTTACTCTACCTGTATTCAAAGGACCATATTGTCAAATTATCATACATTCTTATAATAATGTAATTTTAAATGCAAACCACTTTGGTTATGTTAATGACAATTGCAAAGAGATGAATAACAAATTATATCTATGTAACAATATCTATACACAAAGGATAAAATGTTCCTTGTGAGATTCAACTTCTTAATTACCAAAATAACGTAAGTAATTGCAAACCTATTAACATTGATATAGAGTTTGATATCCATTCAATAGACAAGAACAAATGGATAATAGTAACAAAGAACGAACTTATAGGAACCGAAAATTGCAAAAACCTAGAAAAGAAAATCATATTCAAAGGAACTTACTTAATTGAACTTAATCAATACTGTCAATTAAGAATAAAAGATATTACCTTCAAAAATCATTTAATTGCCAACAAGAAATTCCAAAAAATCCCTTTACCCATTGTCAAAATGAAAAATGTATCCTCGAGTGTAAAACCACTATACAAAAAGGTAAAAATTGTTCAATTTACGAATTCCAATTACGAATTTACGAATTACGAATTTACGAATACAATTTTCAATGAAACTAAATGAACAAATCTTCAATGAAACAAATGAACTAAATATTCAAAAAGAAAACTCAAAACTACTCATCAATCCTATATAATACAAACATATCAGTATTTGGACAATTTTGCTCTACATGATCATAACAATCATACTGTCGATCCTTTGTAAAAGGTTCTTATGGCCAAAGATCAAAAAGTTGAAGGTCAAACATGATAATAATGAAATTCACATCTAGGCCATAAAAACTTTCATTGTTAGTTAAAAGTTGTGTATGACCTCTCTAAGGATGGAGGAATTATATCTATTATTTAGCTAACTATGTATGGAAATGTACCGACAAAACGCCTATCAGCACCTTTAATGCTGACTTAACCTTTTTAATTATATAAAAGGACGAGACAGTAACATCTCGCCAGATTTTCTCTCTTTCAAAGTAGCGCAGTACGCTGTACTCTCAATTTATTAACCTAAGTTTGAATATTTGTAGTTTGGTTCACGCCACTCTGTAAAATTTAAATAAAGTTTTTAAAAAGAGTACTTCCGAGACTTTCGATTTAACTCACTACCGGAGATACAATGATCATTATCTTGTCAAGAAAGCCTCATTTTTAGAACATTTGGAATAATAAAAATACGATCGAAATTATAGATCTGCACTGTTTAAGACAAGAATGCGAACTAAACTAAAATATTTCGAAAGTACTAAACCAGATATAAAAATAATTTTATCTTTTTACCTGTTATTTATTAGGTCCGGCCCTTTTTACGTTTTTTGCAACTTTGCCGGATTTCGTTACGACAGGGGTTGTTAACAGTTTATTGCAGCCATTCAGTGAACGATATATCTTGAACCGCACTATATAAGTGGAAATAATCATTTGCTACTTGCGCAAGCTTTAAGGCAATATTATAGGGAATCTTATACCGAACGTTCGGGAAGCAATATTAGAAAAAAGAGAACCGAAAATTGTTGCGTATTTTAATAGCTGCAATCGACAAACCAGATTACGATATTTTTGAACTACTGTCTATACTCCAGATCTAGCCCCAAAAATTATTTCATATTTTACAAGTAGAAAGAACACTTACGGAGAATTCATTTTTCTAATAATAAAAATGTAATTGCTGTTAAGAATGGGTGACAAGAAACAGGAAGAAAAGAAAAATTTTTTTCAATGATATTGAAGGTCTTAGTGTGCATTTCATCAATTGTATTAATTGTTTGCAACTATTTATGCAAACTATTTATGCAACAACAGTGTTTCAAACTTCTTTCTATGTTAGAGATAATAATTTGTAAACTTTCGTATTTTGATTAAAATTGCTATGTAGCGATAAAGACTAGAAGATAATTAATGCATTGAAGATTGTTGCTACGAACTATAATTAAAGTCATAAGATGATTTTCTTTTAAAGACCGAAACGCAATAACCTGGCTTTTCCAAGCTGACAATTGGGGATAAAAATTTTTAGTCGATCGCTAGTGCGCGACATCAAAGGCCAAAGTTCTCCATCCAATCACTGACGGTGTAAATCCCGATCTGCGTCAGTCGCATTCTCAGAATCTCGATCTGCATTCTCGGTCTCCTATTTCGAATTTGATAAATCTGACGTCTGATCGGCTTGGTGATATTAGCCTGCGAAATGCTTTAAACGATAACCCTTTAATGTCGCTAACCTGTTATTCGCCTGGTGTTATTACTTGCAAAGTTTTATTCGGGAAGTTTGGCACTTTAATCGTGATTGATTAAATTGAAAAGGACTTGGAAAGCAATATAAACAAACAAATATATTGCCGTTTTGTAAACGAGGTCGCCTTAAAATAATTCAAAATTTCTAGAAACCAATAGGCGGTTTATTAGAGTAAAAGTAATTTCGTTTTAACATTTTTACAGATAATCTTATAGTTGATTATATTTGACTAAATTTTTGTGCGATTTGACTAAATTAGGTGTGATTTTTATAACAGTATTTATAAGATATTTGAGAAAATAATTTATATAAAAGTGTTGAAGTCTTCATAACCGTCCCCGAATGCGTAACATATTTTAAAAATGACACATTTAAATATAATGCCAATATCATTAATTACTGTAATTATCTAATTTTAAATGTACATGAAATAAAAAAATAGACGTAAGTGTAACGCAGGCTGAAACAATTACTACTGATTGTTGTAAAATTTAATCAACTTTAATTTAATAGAGAAAAAAACAATTTGACAACTTACAAGCTTTGGTTTAAATAATCTTTTACATAACAATGTTCGTTTTACATACTACATGATTTAAGATATATTGCTTCTTGTGATGAACATATCTATGAAACAAGATATGAAGAAATGAATATAACAAAACCGAAATTCTTACTGCTCCGGAAAGATAAAAAACATATAATAGCTAAGAACATATATATATATATATATATATATATATATATATATATATATATATATATATATATATATATATATATATATATATATATATATATATAAATATATATATTTTTATATATATATATATATATATATATATATATATATATATATATATATATATATATATATATATATATATATATATATATATATATATATATATATATATATATATAATGTTTATATATATATATATATATATATATATATATATATATATATATATATATATATATATATATATATATATAAACAGCACTTTGTTTTTGTTCATTTGGGGCTTTTTTACGATCTCCTCTTTCAAACGCACCAATAACGCTATGTAATATTTGCTATTGATGGTTTTCATTTTCATTCGCTATTAATCAACATACCCAAATTCAACATACCCATCGATTATGGTTGATTTTCGTGGGGGAGAGTTCGGGTAATGATTATCAAGCCGTTATATTGCTTCAGCGGTATTTTCTTTCCCCAAAAAACCATTTCCTATTTTTTTTTTATTGTTTAGAGAATAACAAAAGTAGCGTCGCTTAAAGAACAGCAACTCAGAAACTAGTAGACAGATTGTCATGCTATTTTGACACATGACGTTTGAAAGTTGACACAATCGACCACTAGAAACAATTTTTCGTAAGTAACGCCATCTATATGTCAGGCCGGGAAGTTATTGACCGATGTGTTATGCCGCTGCGTACTTAAAGATATTCGCAAATGTTCCTCTAGGATATTCCCAAAGTACTTATCCGAGACTTTAATAACTGAGCCTCTCTAATCTTCACTCTGTGATTATTCACCACATTATCAGGTATGATTGAAAATATACTCATTAGTGATCTCAAAAGTGCGATTTGAGCACAGAAAGGCGTCCCTCGTGTTGGTCGACATCAAAATTTTTCACGTTTCTTCGGTTTGCGCAAAATTCGCTTTTTCCATGACAGCAAAAATATTGTACTTAGCTGCATTCGAATACTCAAAATAAAACTAAATATTATATTGACTGGCAATTCATTACAGGAATACAATCACTTACGCGATCGCATCGATATCTATCGGAAATGGCTTGATAAACATTACCCGGACCCTGCCCCACGAAAGTCAACCATAATTGATTGGTATGCTAAATTGAAACGTGGCCGTACAAGCACCGATGATGCTAAATGCCCTAGACGTCCAAATGAGGTGGTTACACCAGACAACATGATGAAAAGTTGCAAAATTAATTCGCAAAACCGTAAAGTAAAGCTCCAAGAAAGACCTGATCTCATGAAGATATCGAAAGGTAATGTTTACACCATTCTACATGAACATTTGGGAATGCGTAAATTGCTATTAAAATGGGTATCGCGTTTGCTCACAGCGGGCCAAAAACAACAACGTATTGATGATTCTGAGCAATGTTTGGAGCTCTTTAAGCTATATGAACAGGCTTTTTTCATGCGGTATGTGACGATGTATAAAACATGGGTCCATTACTATACTCCGCAGTCAAATCTTAAATGTATCTGAGTTTCTACTCTATTGTCGTATATATAATAATATTATAGCTCTACAAGTCTAGTAAGCTCTTGGCTTGGTCAATCCCTCAACAGTTTCCCTTCAGCTACCACTAACGACCATAATGCATTTGCAAATATTACTATTAGTCCTACTTGGTATATTCTCCATTTTAGATAGGGAAATTATTAAGAAGGATTAAGGGGCAGAAATAAATTTCCCGCCCGTAATCCTTCTTATTTTCTTTCTCACTGTTGGTTTCCTACTAAATGCTGTGCACAAATACATGAAACTTTCAACCTCTTCAAACTTATACAGTACCCCTCTTTTTGTAGTTATTGTAATATATTCACTATCTTTATAATTACTGTCGTGTTTCTGGTTATTATATTATATTAGATAAAACCGAGTAAAATTAGGTTGTCTTATAATAAATAGTCTCTAGTTCAAACTTGTTTCAAACAGTTTAGGTGATACAAAACCCAAAAAGATTTACCACAAAACAAAAAAATCAGTTGTTTTTACTACTCGATGTGCGTTTCGTTAACCATGTTAGCATCATCAGAAGATGAGGTCATCTATTTCTACGTTGATATGGATGAATCTATAGTCGTGATGATGCTGACACCGTTAGCGAAACTCGCATCGAAAAATTACAATAAGTGAATATAAAAAAGTAATAAGAATTAATAAGTTCGAATACGAGGGTTGCTATTTATGTATCCAGAATTAGCAACAATGGTGTTGCTAGGCGCCATCTGACATATACATCGTAAAATTTGACATTGTTGTCAAACGTTGTTGTCAGAACGTTTTGTCTTACGATGCCATTGGTGTTGTTTAGTGACTTGAAAATGTCATCTCAGTCAAAAGATGAAATTAACTCGTGAAAATTTTCGTGCGATAATTTACCACGACTTTCGACGTGGATTATTTCAACAACAGTGCGCATCGATCAACTCATTTCGACTTTTTGCGATGAAGCACCATCTAAAACCACTGTATATCACTAATTTATTAAACTCAAATGAGTTCATCGTCCGCTCACGAATGAATTTAAAGAATGTTGTCCAAAATCGGCTGTCGTGCCAGAAAATATCGATCCTATGCGCGAACCGATAAAGCAAGATCGTCATGTGACATACCCTGATATTGAGGCATACCTGGACATTAGTATTAGTAAATATATATTTTACATGAATATTTAGCTGCGAAAAAGATTTGTGCGCGTTGGATTCTGCAATAATTTGACAATCGCACAAAAAGACTAGTGTCGATTGGTGCAGAAGAAATGCTCAAAAACTACAATCGTGATGCGTCAAAAGCCATGTATAATATCTACACAGGTGACGAATCTTGAAAGTAAACAGCAGCCGACTGTCTGGGTCTTTCAAAATGAGCCAAACCCAACAAAAGTTGTTCGCGCAAGAAGCACGTCGAAGCAAATGGTCGCTTGTTTTTTTTTTTTGAATAAATGAACATGTGGCTTTAGTGCCACTACAGAATGGTAGAATGGTCAATTCTGAATAGTACATAACTATTTGTGTTTCAGAGTCCTTTAGAAAAATAAAATAAAAACAACCAGCGACGCAGGATCATTCATGACAACGCGAGCTCTCACACATCGGACCGAACAACTCAATATTTGACCGGTCAAGACATCCAATTGATGTGTCATCCGCCATTACAGTCCTGATTTGACACCAAATGATTTCGTTTTGTTTCCATCGGTCAAGAATAAACTATGTGGTCAACAGGTTTTGACATCAGAAGAAGCGGTTGATGCGTTCAAAATGCATGTTTTGGAGATACCTCAATCGAAATAGAAAAAGTGCTCTGAAAACTGGTTCAAACGTATGCCAAAGTGCATGAATCATCGTGGAGCATATTTTGAAAAACAACAATACCACTTTGAATAGTAAATATTTGTTTTTATTTATTATTTCGAATACATAAATAGCAATATTAGTATAACAAGTATAGGTGGTAGTGGATCTCCTATTCTTAAGTATTCTTTAATTTATTTTTGTTAAATTATATGTCGTTTCTTAGTTCTATAACTAAAATCACTATGTTAATCAAAACCCTTTGCAGGGCAAGAACGTTTTGATCCAACGAGAAAGAGCATCTTCTCTATATATCTCGATATATCAAAAAGCAAAGTTTGCCGTCCGATTACTGATGGTGAAAATCCTCGTCTGCGTTAGTGTCGAATTCCTGGCATTTCCATCTGCATTCTGGGTCTCCTGTTTCAGATTTGATAAATTTAACATCTGATCGGCATGGTGCTATTAACCGACAAACTACTCTAAACGATGACCCTTTAATGTCGCTAGCTTGCCCTTTATTTCGTCTTATTAGATATAAAGTTTTATTCGAAAAGTTTGCCACTTTAATCTTGATTGATTAAATTGAAAGGGACTCTCAAAACAGATACAAAGGCGCGTTTGCCTCACCACAATTAAACTGAACTTCAAATTCGCATATTTTAAGCGATTCTTTGGTCTAGTATATTACTGTAAATATACCGTAGTAAACTACTTTTGGTATTAGTTTCGATCGATTGCGCGGTTAGCTTTTGGTGAAACATAGTAATAATGATTAAAATTTAAATAATTAGTATTTGTTTCACAATATATTTAAGATATTATCTGACATGTTTCGGCTTCGAACCATTCTCAAAGTGAGTTATGTATAAACTAAACTAAAATTTCAAATTTATGTCTAATGGAGATCGGTTTTTTTTATCTCGTTAAATTTATGACACTTTCAATAATTGGGGTATTTCCGAGATCTAGCTGGGTGTTTATATATAGGTAGTTTTATTTATATCTAGGTTTTTATCATCGTATATGGCTTCCAAGCAGAGTTCCATCGTATATGGCTTCCAAGTGGAGCAAAGTTCCAAGCGGAGTTGGAAATCTGTTTCTCTATATAATGGCAATGCGCATGGTGCGATTCCCATTGCTCCTTCCACTAAATAAAAGTAGGAGTATGAAACAATATCTTTTGTATTGGCAAAACTCAAGTACCATGATCATAAGTGAGTTATATGCGCTGATTTAAAATATGTTAAACTTTTAATCGGGTCAATAAAGCGGCTATACTAAATTTCCATGTTTTCTCTGTTTGTGGGATGACTGAGCTAAAAGCGAGCATTGAATTTAAAAAAAACTCGCCAGGAAGAAAATACTTGACAGTAGGGAAACAAAATATCATAAACACAGTAATATTTGCTAGAGAGAAAATTATTTTGGCTCCATTGCATAAAATTGTGACTAATGAAACAGTATGTCAAATCATTGGATAAAATTGGTTCCTGTTTTAATTATAAATCAAGGAAATATCCTGGTTTAAGCAAGGAGAAACTTTATTTCCGTCCATTTTCGATGGACCGCAGATTAGGCTTTTGAGGAAAGATAACAATTTAATGCATTCAATGAATGATATAGAATCATTAGCCTAGTTTTTTCATCAAAATTTCCTAGGGAATTATAAGTCCGGAAATTATTGCGAATTGGTGTAAAATTTGCTTGAAAATTTCAGAAAACTTAGATGTACTATGGACTACCTTCATAATTATTTGGACAAATTTCCGGACTCCGTACAGTCAGGAACAAGGAGAGTAATTTCATCGGACCTAAAAAATATGGAAGAAAGGTACCATGAGATGAGCACATGATGACTGATTACTGCTGGAGTATCATGCGTGAGTGCCTGAAAAAAACTCACTCGAATAAATCACGAAAAAGAAGCTTTCTCCATGTTCAATGATGTAACAAAAAGTAAAAAATATAAAATAATCGTATTTTTTCGAAACCTATTATTTCTCGAAAACTACATGTACATTTCAAAAATATATATACCGTTAGAACCAGTATAAGGGGCATATTCAAAAACAGTTTTAGTGTCTCCGGCACTAAATATACTGTAGACCTGTGTTATTATTAATTTGTCGTATATTAGTAAAAGTTCTACTTTTCAGAAAACTCCACATTTAGTATTTAGCAGTATTGCTTGACCTTGGAGATCAATCAAAATTTGCCTTTTTAAACTTTCACATAGACGATTTCACAAAGCGAGCAACGTGACATAGGCACCATCTTCGAACAAATAGACATCAGATAGATCAACATGATCAAATTCTGGTCTCTGAAGGTTGGTATCGGTCAGTAGTCACAGTAACCGCACCTCTAACTTCATATTCAAAGGAATATGGTTCAATATTCAGTTACTTTGGTTGGCGTAAAGATTATTTATGAACACTACAATGATTTTTATCACCTCCATAAAACAATTTTGCGTAGAAAGGAATCCATCCGTTATGAAATGAGCTGCATCACTAATCAAATTTTACAAATCTGTTGTTCGTTATTAAATAATCTAACCAGTGAAATTTTGACATTCCAAATGTCATTTTTCATTAAATTCTTGTTAATTGAACTGCAAGAGTGCCATTGTAAATATTTGTAGATAATGCTCCACAAAAAGCCCTATGATATATCCAATACTTTAGAACTTTCGGTCATCAAATTTATGTTATCAATTTGTTTTCAACACATTAGGTTGAAACTGCAATTTTCTTATCTGTGATTTTGTTCTTTGTTGTTTGTGATTTTGTTCTTTGAGTTTTTGCTCTTTTCTGCATTTTGGCTAATCAGAAACACAAGCAGTTTTTTTCAAATTGTTTCACTAAATGTCGAATCGGTAACTGATTTGATAGATTGTTTACACCAAAAAAGACCTTTAAATATATTATTTAAAGAATGTTTAGCTTCATAATAAGTTTGAATAATGTAAATGCCTTTGTAATGAAAATTCATGATTGAAATTGCATTGCCTTCTATTTAAACAAAATAGGATCTGATATTTGAAAGTGCATGACATCTTGACATTATCCACTGGAGACTATGGTGAAAAAAATAGTGG
The DNA here is from genome assembly GCA_031761425.1 of Cosmopolites sordidus. Classification (NCBI taxonomy): domain Eukaryota; kingdom Metazoa; phylum Arthropoda; class Insecta; order Coleoptera; family Curculionidae; genus Cosmopolites; species Cosmopolites sordidus. Next base: position 1,053,002 of record JARFXV010001226.1, on the reverse strand, counting down.
ACTTCATTAAAATAAAGAGACTAGGATGGACTAGACACGTAGAAAGAATGGAACACAGACAAATCTCCAAAAGGCCGCTGAAGGAACAAGTGATGGGAAACAGAGGTAGAAGCAGATCAAGAACAAAATGATAATATCCCGAAAGATGCTCGAGAACTGTTAAAGATAAGATGCTCGCAAATAAAAGCAAGAAACTCTTCTGGGTGGAGACGAAAATTAAGGGAGGTCATGGTCTAATAGGACTGTAGAACCACCGGAAAAAGAAGAGATTGAAACATCACATTTGGATGACCCTTTATTTGAATATATCCGGTTGAACAGTACTGATGTCATAAATTTTATTTAATTTAAAAAGTTTAGATATACCATATACACTCAAATGGTCAAATAGATTCAATCTTGATTGAATCATATCCTGATGATGCTAAAAGTTAGCGAAATGCGTCAAGATAAAAAAAGTATTTTGATCTTTCGTGGCAAATCTCTTCGAATTTATTGTTTCACCCGAAGGTTACAATAGAAGAATTGATACACAGTCAAGTAAGATAATTTAATTTTTCATTTGTATACAGAGACATAAAAGGTAATCCAAAAAATCCTGAATAACTTCGAATAATACAAAATATACATAATCCCTTAAGATGCTCAGACGTAGCGCACATTTAAACAAAATAAAAAATTTAACAGTACGCGAGTATCCGAGATGAATAAATGAATCGAATTTAGCCAGACTGAAGATCTAGATCAGCATTTATTTGTTCCATTATGTCAGATAAATTGGGAAGTCAGCCAGAAAGCGGACAGTTTTATCAAGTGTAACCATCGGCACTTTTAAGATTCTTTTTCAAATATAAACTTCGTTTACACCTTTATTTCCAATGATAGGGTGATTGATAAACTTTTTGCCACCTAAACAAGATTTTACTCAACTACCTTAATAAAAGAATTATAATTAAAGATATAACATATTTAACAAACCGCTTTTTTGTGTTTAATCCTGACATTCGTCAAGTTGTTAATTGTTCAATATAGTACGAAATTGTTTAACAATTAAACCAGCTAGATTATAAATAATGGGCAGTCTTTAGAGATGATATGAATTTTTATTTAAATAGACCTGTTATTTAACTTGCAACTATCACCAAAGCACCACAAAATTGAGAATCAATAACCCATTTTCTGCGGCTTGAATTGGGGCATATGAACTTGGCATGGCTTATACTGTTACAGAATAGCACCGTAGTGACATCTGTGCATTTTAACGGCATTCTGCTGAACCAATTAACTGATTACGTGTTACATTTATTGCTAACTATAGGGATTTAAGTAATCCAGCTCTTGCACCAGTCAGAAACAGCATTGAATTTGTAAAGAATGTTACTTATAAGGAAAGCAAACTAAACTACAACACCACCACTGGAGATGTCAGAAATTTTATTTTGAAGGGTAGCAAAACTACTTACTCCCTACAGTAATTGTGGCCCCGAGGACGTTGCTGTGAGACGTGGTGCATCACAAAGGAAACGAAATACATGAAAGATAATGGATCTTCACGGATCAGGTATAACTGCGAATAACTGCGAAATCGGGACCTGTGGCTCGAAATCCAAATATCAACAAGAATCATGGAGGAGTAATAGAAGAGGTAAACCACGATGGTAAGAAAAGAGATATTGCAGAACTACTGCATATCAAAAACTGGCAAGAGATTGTGCTAGAGTTTGATCCGGGGTAAAGGTTGAAAAAGGTTAAGCCTAACTAATGGGCTATAGCACCATAAGAAGACATCTATATCCTATCGTCAGCAGGCCAAAAGGTAAAATAATCAGGTAATTCCATTCCAGATCTTACTAAGTTAATGAAGTAACGATAGTGAGGATTTTTAATCGTTCTTATATACATTATGATCTGGCATGACAAATAAAAGCATTGTGCATTGTTCTATAGAGCATTGGTTCTACAACCTTTTAAAAGATATTAATATAATTATGATTAGCATTATAGCAATCGTTGCAGCTATTGCCTTCTGTGTTAGGGCCAATAATCGTAAACTTTCCTCATATGAAATACAAAATTGTTGGGTATCATACATTAAACAACTTTTCAAACAGCGTTTCTCATTAAAATGAGAAAATAATAAACTGGTTTCAGAACCAAAACACTTACGTGGTCAATTTAGGACAATACATCGAGTAACACTCACCACAGTATATCTTAATTATCAATATATACTAAACCGTATATATTATCAATATATACTAAACCGCTACATAGAATGCACTAGTATGGCAAAAAACCTCCCAAAATTCTGATTTTTTCCTGGGTCTAGCTGGCATATCAGTTAATGTATGGGAGAATAAGTCTATCCTTTCGTCAGAATCATTTAAAATATATGTTTTACAGGCAACCTTATCCAAATTATTTTTTAACTTCCTGAGTCACAAAATAAGGTTAAATAATAGTGAAAAGAACACGAGTACTTGGTAGATTCCAGATGTTATAAACTTAATGAATTGTTGTTGTTGGTATGTTAGTGTGTTCCAAATTAGCAATACTTGTTATAGAAGAATTCCTTGGTATGTTAGTGTGTTCCAAATTAGCAATACTTGTTATAGACACTTTTATGAATTATTATATATTGAACGGGAGACTATTAAATTTATCTTAATACAGAGATTAATAGAGATCTTATACAGAAATTATGGAATCTGAATGCTATTATTTCCTATATTTTGCATGATGATTTATTTTAAATGAAAACAAGAAATTCAAACTGTGAAAAAATAAAATGTAAATTTACATTAAGGTAGTACAGTTTGTTACATCTTTTTAAACATAAGTAAAATAAATAATTTTCCAATAAGGGTGTCAGAAGTTTGAAACGTAATAGCGGCAATCCTGCTAGAAATGTAAATGTCGCTCAAAAACTACTGAAGTCAGTACATTGTGTCAATTCACCATGGAAATATATATGTTTCAACAGCGCAACGGTAACTTTCCTAAAGGAAAGATATTTTTAACAGGCACAAGGCCTATAAAAATCATCAAATGATTTGTTGAAGGAGTTCCCTCATCACCCTCACAAAGTCACTGTCACTGTTTAGTGCGGTTTTTGGACTGAAGGTGTGATCATATATCTCGTCAGATAATCGATTTATTGCAAAAAAAAGTTTCCTGTAAGCGTTATTGCATGAAACGGTAATGTCAACTGGCCACGAATATCATAAGATCTCACGCCGTTCGATTATTATTTGTGAGGTTATGTTAAATCTCTAGTTTACAGAAATATTCCTTGAACAATTCTTGACCTTAAATGAAAACATTCAGGCCACTATTGAAAATATACCACGCGATATGTATGAAAGATTAATCGAGGATTGAGACTCCAGAATGTATTACGTCAGACGAAGCCGAGAAGAACATTGAACGACATTATTTTCAAAACGTAATACCATTATTTGTTCTTTAAGATAAAATTAAAATTACATTTTAAATTTCTGATACTCTTATTAAATAACGCTTTATTATTTGGAAAATTACTTTTAAATTTCCTTGTATTCTAAACTACATTGAAATAGCTAAAAAATGTCTATAAAATATCAAACTCAAAAATATTGACAGGCCATACGGGACTGTTATTTCAAATTGCAGATATGCTCACAGTCACATACCTACCTATTCAATACTCATATGTGTGAGCCCAAAATGTAATTTTAAATAAAGGAAATTGACAGAGCGCCTCCCATGGGAAAGAGACCCGTTCATAAAGTGGAAAATTTCATCCGCGATCGAAAAATTGAAAATTTATCCAAGCAATATTTCGCATTCAAAACCAGATTTTAAGGAAATTAAATTAGGCGAAACCACAAAATCGAATTGATTTCCATTTCAAAATTAGAAGAAATTGGCGAACGGAACCGAAAGGAAATTAACGCACTATCTCTGTCTATTGACGATAGGAAACTGTCGTACGATTAGATTTTTTTCAGATGACTTTTCAGAAGTTGGAATGATTATTAATGTAATTTTATAGTTTGACATCGAGTATTATGTAAAAGTTAGAGCTATTTTAATTTGATTTAGAAATTCATTTAAAATTTAATGAACTTATGAATGAATAAAATAAATTCAAGATATTTATTTAGGGAATATTTTAGGCCAAGTGTGAATCAAATTAACCACCATAATAATGTTTATTAATTAATGTTCTATTTTATTAATATATCAAGTAGATCGGGAAAGACCTTCCGCAAGGCAAAGTGTGCTAAGAATCACCTTGTTAGATCAGGCTGCCATTAGACATTGAATATTGCAACTCTTAATATTCGGACTATAAAAATGGATATCCGACTGCAAGGATTGTTGATCGAACTTGACAAAATACATTGGGATATCATAAGACTATGTGAAACACGAATAAAAGGTGAAATTGAAATTGGATTCCTCATCAATCGACAGTTGAAGGGCAGTGTCGTAAAGATTGAAAGTATATCTGACGGACTAGTTCAAAACGTCATTCAGCTAAATAAAAAGTTAAAGCTTTAATTCGTCCAAGCGTATGCACCAACTATAAGCTATGAGGACAAGGAAATTAAGGAATTTAATAATGATGTAGCCAGCTTCTAGATAACAAGAAGTGCAGATACAAAATTTTGCTGGGTGACTTTAATGCTAGAATTGGAATAGCAAAAACTGGTGAAAATGCAACTGGCCCATATGGAAATGCTGAGCAGGATAATAGAGATGACATATTGGTTGATTTCACTGAAGGACAACAATTTTATATTATGACTTAGTTTTATAAGAAAAAAAATCTGCACAAAATGAACATGGAAAAGTCCATCTGGACTCACAAGTGAAATTGGCTACATCATGTCAAACGATGAAACAATATTTTGCAATTGTACTGTCCTTAACTATTTTAATGTTGGAAGTGACTATAGAATTAGGGTAGAATGGTACTGGCAAAGGTAAGGCAAAAAAGGAAGGGCAAAATGGATTCTGGGAAGCTGTCGAGAGGGGCAGTGATTTTGAAATTTGTGAAACCGCAGAAATATGTTTCAAACAGCCAAAGATCTCCAATGAATGGTCATCATTTACATAAAATTGTACTCAAAATTGCATTGTATGCAAAATTGTACTCAAAATGCCTCAAAGAAGAAAAAAATATCCAGCTTATGGCAAAATGCTGAAGTGATTCTTCTTCGGAAGCAGCACTTAGAGTACTTCTTAGAAAACAGCACAGGAATATATATATATATATATATATATATATATATATATATATATATATATATATATATATATATATATATATATATATATATATATATATATATATATATATATATATATATATATATATATATATATATATATATATATATATATAAATTTATATATACTCTAACACCGCAATATATCAGGGGTTATTGCGGACATATATGTGATAATAATAACAGCAAATTAAGCGAACTTAAAGAATGTATTTTTATCGCGTCTGGGGTATGGGGTCTGAGTTACAAAAAATGATAATAACTGGAGTGGACTTACAATATTATTCCTACTACTTAGAGAGACAAATCACACCACCCAGCTGCATCCAACGGTGAGAGTTCGCAGTATGTTCAAGCACCGGGTGCATTACATGCGAGATACAGATTGTAACAAAAGATATCATGCTCTGGTGGTTCCTTCAGCTTCTCGCAGACGTCGATAGAAGTTTTTCCTTAAAAAAATAGCAGATAATTAAAATGCATTCCATGCCTTAGATAGAAAATTAAAATGCTTTCACCATGTTCATTCTCCTCGACTCGACTAAGATTAATGTTGCCTCTTAACAATCCGATGTTGTTAGATTGGTGTAATCATCGAGCAGATTATGTAATTGGATGGCATGTAACATACACTTTATGGTAAATCAAAGCGGTTTTTTCAAACAAATCTCAATTTTGCTTATGACTTCATGATGGTTATAAAATAATCAAGCATCAAAAGGGATAAGAGGAAGAACAAAGGTTACTGTAGGACTCCAGGTAGCACTAATATAGGCATTAATATTTCAGCTCTGAAGTAGCTCAGGCAATATAACTCCTTGGCAAAATATGAGGTTTTGAAATCAGTTGCTTATTCTAAGATTGAATAATGTCTCGTTTCTGGTAAAACGATTTAATATTTTATACATTTAATCTATTATACTTAATGTCTAAGATATAATAGATCGAGTGGTTCGTAATGCTTTTAAACCTCTGAGTAACAATATAATAGCTCATGATGTCTTACAAATTACTTGAGATAAACTTATTACGGAAGACCAACAGTCCCCTCATTAAAAGTAGCCTTAGGTTTTGCAAAATCATGTACATAGATATAGAAATGTTTTTTTAATTTATATTTTTACTATACTGTACTATACAACATTTTTATATAATTTAATACAAAATTGTTTTCAAACTAGTGCACTAGACCATGAAAATTTATGTGTGCGCTAATTCAGGCAGAAAATTACAACATTACAACTCATTACAGATTTGCCTTCGCACAAATGGAGTTATCTAAAAGGCCGATTGCGAGAAACAAATGCACCCTGGATGCGGCAAAGTTGTCAATTATATTCCGACATCAAAGCCAAAAGTTGGCCTTCCAATTAACAACTGCACAAACGGTATAAACAGAGAATGAGTTCCGTAACGGCCGGGTTGTTATGGCAAAGGCGCTTTTAGCTTTGTGTCGTATCATATTTAAAATAAATTAACCTTGAAGAAATGGCAATGGCATACATAGTGCATTGAGCATTGTTTCGCGTATTGAAGAATAACAAGAAATTTTGTACATTAATATAATAATTAGAGAACTAACCGTGGAATATATTAAATCGTATATACCAGTCAGTTTAATCACGGTGATATCAAAAATTATTGAAAAGTTGCTACTAAATGGCAGCATGCTAACAGTCTTGCCTTAATGACCGCCATTACCTTGCCATAAAATGTGCCATTACCGTAATGTGCCATTACCGTGCCATAAAATAACGTGTTAGGATTTGTTCTCTGCCTGATATGTACTAATGACCTTCTCACTAGTCATCATGCTACTACAGAGATATACGCGATTGTAGTGATACAATGCTTCTTAACTTCTCGAAGCCAACCTTTACAGAATTCAAGAATATGGTAAAATATGGTAAATTAAAGAAGCAAGTTAAACTATGTAACATTCAGCAATCGCAAATGAACACCTCTACCACTCTCACTACATAATTTTCAATGATAATATCACTAACGATCACTGATACAAAAGTTGGTCTCGTTTTTCGCGCTAGGTGGCATTGCATCGCAAAACCGAAATGCTATCTACTTCACACGTATAATGTATTGATATTGTTTGATAGATAAAAATTCAGCAAGTACTTGGGAAAAAATGAGTTATTTGCTTATATTTTGTGTTATGTAATATGTGATGAAAAACGGATTGTGTACAATAATGTTTTTACTGATGTATAAGCGGAAATGACGCTAGCACGACCGCAAAAGCCAACATAATCCAATTTGGTGGGACTGAAAGGAGATCGTTTATTATGAACTATTACCTGCAAAGCAGACAAATAATTAAGAAAAATATTGTTCAAAACTGAGCGAATTAAAAAGAGCAATGGACAAATAGCAGATTGAATTAGCCAACGGAGAGGGCATTGCGTCCCATTGAGCTAGTGCTTGACACATGTCTTTAATCACTCGACACACAAACATTTAGAACTTGACTAGGGTGTTTTGGTGCATCCACCATACTCTGCCTACCTTGTGCCCTCCAACTACCATTTATTTAGAACGCTTCAAAACAGCTTAGATAGAAAAATATAACCCCTTAGAAGACTTCTTTAGCCAACTTGAAACCTGAAAGAATTTCTGAGCTCGGGATTATGCAGCTAATGGAAAAATGGCGAAGAAGGTTAATAGGTAGAAGGTCATAACTAACAGTACGCAACATATTGCACTGTACAAATCAATTATTAAATCAGCATAGAGCTATGGAATCTAGCTATGGCGTTCTGCGAAATTCTCAAAAGATTTCCATAAAAGGTTTTCTGCATAATTTCAAATATACTATAATATTTACCTAAAGATTCTATTACTTGGAATCTTCATATAGAGACAATGAAAGAAGAAATTTTTAGCTATTCCCAAAAATACGCCAAACATATATAATAAGACCTATTATCATATATGTTTGGCCTAACTTAACCAAAGCAACCTATTCGTTATGTCGATAGAAGATTATTAAACGAATATAATTTTCCAGAACCCCCAGCATACAAAATAATTTTGTTTTTAAATTATAAAGCCATTGGAATTTATCATAATTTCCTACAACGATTTAAAATTTTAAAGAAAAAAGTTCCTTATAATAATTTGTTATTATTTAATCAATAAACTATAAATAAATTAATGAATATTACTAAACATTTTTTTTAATTAAGAATCATGCCCGCATCAGCCCTAAAGGTTCATTTATCGCAATATCACCAAAGATTGTTATTTCAAAATTGCAACAAAAATTATTTCAGTGTTTCAGTGCGTGCATTTAAGTTTGATTTATAATCAAAAATATATTCTGTACGCGAATATGAGAATATACTTCTTATTTAGGGAGAACCTCTCCAAAATTCTGAAGGAGCGGACAACTATATCTCGAAAGGCCGCTTCCAGCTTGGCAAACATTTGTTCATGTTTCTCAAAAACTTTGTATTACGAGTACGAGTTACCCATACGAGTATTGGGGTCCCAAAATTTCAAGAATGTGGGCAGCCGCGAGAACTATGTCCTAAAGTCGAAAAACAAATTTTACATTTTCTTGAAAAGCATTCAGAAGTATTTGAAGTGTTGGGCGACAAGGTGAATTTTTCCACTGAATTGTACATAGAACACTAAAAGAGCAGCTACTCTATCATTATCACGTATATGGTAAAGGGTACAACAAATCTGATATTTCACACAAGCAAAAGTATTGTGAATGGTTTGTTGGCCAAAACCAAAGAAATCCAAATTTTTTGTTCAATAATTTATCAACCGACGAACCTTCTTTCACGAGGAATGGGATGATGGACATTTTGTTATTTGGACCACAGTTGTTACACACGTCATATTAAGAAACACAGGACAAGTGTTTCTTAAAATGACGTGAATTGTTTAAAACGTGCTATAGTGTGAATAACGGGTAAGTTTACCTTTTTTTCTTGTAACAAATCAAACCAAATTTATGCGGAAACGTATGGAATAAATGAGTATAAAAATCTATTTAAATTTCAAGTAATACCTTAAAAGGACAATGCAACAAAAACAAAAAGCAAATCGAAAGAAAAAAAGACGCCGTTGTAAAGAAAATTAAAATGAACCTTCTGGCGTGTTTTCCGCGAAAATGGTTGCATTTTGGGTACATGTTTTAAGGATATGTTTTATTAAAAAAATAAAAAACAATCGTTTGTTAAATTTACGAAAGTACATTTCCTTACACCCAGTATAATTAAATAATTTTCCTACTGTAATTTTATTACAGATTTTAATTATTTTGGAATTAAAGTTGCTATATGCGAATTATATGCGAATTATACCCTAACAGGGCATATGTATACAGTATATATATAGAGGTTTATCAAACTTCTGTCTAGAATGTGTTATGGATGCTCCGATGAAACAAGATGATTCAAGAGTTCTTCACAAAGTCGTCGATAAAATTTTACATCATTTTGTATGAAAGATGTTTAGAACCCTTAATATATACCACATATCAATAGAAAACCATTTGCCTTTCCTGTGTTATGTTTTTTTTTCTCAACGTTTAACTGCCGCATAAATTGATTATTGTCAACATTAGCTCTGACCTATCATTCTCAACCGGACATATATGGAAGGCGAAAAACAAATATATGATAGCGAGTAAAAAATTGAGAAGGCATTCGCCTTCCCGAAGAAAATAATACCATGATGGTGGTATGCAGCTAACGATATGGCCAAAAAAAAACAAACGGTGGACAGAAAACACTCAGAATTAATGAATCAGAATTAAATAATCCCCAAAATTCCAAAGAAGCTTGACATATTTACTGGCTATGATACCCCGAAAGACTGCTTCCAGCTTGCCAAACATTTATCAATGTTTCTCAAATACTTTTGTAAACGGGTATTGTGGTTCAAAAATTTTAAGAATATGGGCGGCAGCGAGAAATTGGTCCTGAAGTGGCAAAACCAATTTTATATCTGGCTGAAGAGGATTCTAACAGAAATACTCCAAGTGTTGGCCGACAAGTTGAATGTTTCTATTGGATTGTACATACAATACTAAAAGAGCAGTTAATCTATCCTTATCATGCACAACGGGTACAACGGGTGTGAATACCTTCACACTGAATCATGCGTTTGTTTCTCAAAATAAAATCGGATTCGCTTTGATTAACTTGGCTCAGCCAACAGTGTGAAAATCGCCTTAAGGGAAGCCAAATTAGGCAAAAATTAAATACAATTAAACACCATACTACTTTTTTAGCCAAGAAATTATAGTCAATAAAGAAATTTTCCATAAAAATAACACATCTCGATGAGTCTGGCAAATATGCAACGATCATCTAAAAAAAAAATTGTGTAATTCTTTTCACAAAACAAACCTTTATGTTTTTCATTGTTTTATTGCTGCTTTTTCAACCAACGCTCAAGAAGTACATTGATTTATTCTTAAAAAGTTTGTATACATCAATACATAATGTTCATATTTATTCAAATATGACACAGCTGATTATATTAAGATTTAACCAGTCTTTTTCTTTGAACTAATTATGTAAATTGTAATAAATAAACTTGAATTTGATCATTCCCTGCTAGAGTTTTTTAAGGTTCCAATGTAAGAAATTAATTTGTACCAGGTATATTTATTTAAATAAGATCCTTTTTCTACTAAGAAGAAAATTTTTATAAATAATATTAAAATGTAATTTTTTCCATATTCTACATACTTTTATCCACTTTTCTATATAATTTCCATGTTTGTTCAAACATTTGTCATACAGCTCAACAAATTTTTGAATTCCGACTTCCGACAAAGAAATCTGCCGTCTGTGAAGAAGCCCAATTCACCACTGAGGTTTTAACTTCTTCATCGTCATCGAACCGTTGATCACCAAGGAACTCCTTTAAATACCGAAACAAGTGAAAATCAGTGGGTGCAAGGTCTGGACTGTAAGGTGGATGATCCAGTTCGTCCCATCCAAAAGACCTGATTAGACCTTGTGTTTGTTCAGAAACATGTGGCCTTGCGTTGTCATGGAGCAACATCACACTGGAAGGCAGTAGGCCACGTCGCTTGTTTTGTATGGCACGCCGGAGTTTTCCCAAGATGATACAATACGCATCAGAAATGATTGTTGTGCCTCTCGGCATAAAATCCACTAGCAAAATTCTTTTCCTGTCACAAAAGACAGTTGTCATATTCTTTTGTGCTCAAATTGTCTGTTTGGCTTGCACTCTGGTTGGCGACGATGTGTGTCGCCATTCTATTGACTAGTACTTCGACTCATTAGTCATATCAGGCACCTAAGTCTCATCTCCTGTAACGTTGTGGCCTAACAATTAATTTCCTTCCTGATTGTATCGAGTCAAAAATGATAAGGCACAGCCAAATTTCTTTGTTTTGCAATCGTCAGGAAGCAGTGTTGAAATCCACCGAGAACACAATTTTCGATAATTCAGTTTCTCCGAAAAAATGGTATACAAAACTGACCTTGAAACCAGTGAAAATTCACTTCATAACTTTAAAGTCTTGAATTGTCGGTTCTACCGAATTTTGTTTTCAACATCACGAAGTATATCTTCAGAAATCAGCGAAGATTAACCAGGGCGTGGCTCATCATGCACATTAACCCGCCCGTCCTTCAACATTCTCCTCCACATTCGAACGTTACTTCCACTCATAGCATTATGACCGTAATCCTAAAACTTACGGTGAATTTTCCCTGCTGCCAAGTTCCTTGCACTCAAGAATCGAATTACAGATCATATTTCACAGTCGGCGGGTGACGTAATTTTCTTAAACATTATAAACTTCTGCGGCTCAGCACATAAACAGATGATACGGCTGGACAGACGATACGGCAAACATACTAAGAGCAGACGCGCAAGCGCACTGCGGCGATGTCACTTATATTCACAAACGGACCTTATTTAAAAGGTACTCGTCGTATCTTTTAACTAGCCTTTGAATGCTAAATAATACTTCGATTTGGTCACGTATTTTAGAACACAAAAAAATCAATTTTAATACAAATAAAATCAAAATAAGTTTGACCACGTAATATTCAGATATACAACGAAACAAAACTTTTCGTTCTTTCCACAAAACAAGCCAAACTTTCTCCACATCGAATCACTTCAGATACTTAAGAAACATTCCATTTATTTTCCATTAATATCATCTGTGGAAAAACTTATTCGAACGGCTCCGTTCTAATTTACTAATGAAGTTTTCTCTTCGTATACGAAGTCGTTAAGCCAGTTCCGTCAGGTTACAGTCAGATAACCGGGAAAGCCCCTTCCAAAAACTGAATTCCCATTCCCCTTAATCCCTGTTTTGTTGCTCCAAAATAAGGTTCCCGCGTAAAAGGAAATAAGAAGTATTAATTTGGAGATAAGTTTGTCACCTTTGATCACAGTTATAAAGACAACTAAGACTTGTAATCGAAAACATAATTGAACACGGGTTGTAATTTTTTAGAAATTGCTGTTCAAAAAATCCAGGAATAATATCCTAAATCATAAATTATATAAAGGCTGATCGCAATGAAATATAGCCATAAAATGGTATGTGTTTATTTGGGAATATTTACTGGATATTTTATAAAAATTAAATCAGAAAATAATAATATAATATAATATAATATAATATAGACAATGTCTAATGGTAAAATAATATTGTTACAATCGATAATACTTAGCCCTTCGTTACCAGCGCCAAAGTTCCTTAGACCATTACTCGCGCGGAGTCTGTGAAACGACAGTAAAGTGTTGCATTACAGACTCTTTTCATATATTAGTGTTTAAATTAATAACAAAAAAGGTTCTAAATAATTATAAACATTTATTTGAAAGTAAATGACAAAATGACTTTGTAAATGATATATGCATTTATGGCTGCTATATTTTGTATCGTACAAAAGAATGCCATGGGCCAACGGTTAGTATTTCTGGACACAGAATATGTAGCACAAAGTTGATCTACAACGTTAACACCAGATTTTGTTTCAATGTAGAAATTCACAATGTCTAGTTTTTTCTTTTCGCCCGTTGTTGGATCTATGAATGCATCATAGTGCATGCTGTAGAATACAAGAACATTTCTTCCTTTTTTAGGTATATACGACGCCAAAGTTAAATTCTCTTGAAAAACAAATTTTGCTGAAAAAACTTCTCGATTGCGCACTGATAATAGGCTAAACGGAACCCCCGACGAACAGTCCCGACATAGGTGAGCCGGCGATTTTTTATTAGATCGATGACGAGTTCTTGACTGGTAAATCAGTTGTCGTCGGTAACATTCCTTCCACTGTCTGTCAGTATAAAGTCCTTCAGATTGCAACTCCTAGATATATTTCTAAATTGGCAATATAAAATATCCTGGCGTCTACAAGGGCTAGGATCTTTATGCCATATTTCGATGGCTTGCTTGGAATGTACTGACAAAATGGACATTCACCTCTGAATGTTGGCAACATTTCGTCAATTCTCACATACTCACGAACGGAATAATTTTTTTTGATAGTGAGCAACGAACCTTTCAACAATCTCTCTTATAGGAGCAATCTTATCACAAGTTTTTCTTACGTCCCGCGTTTTTTGTCATCAAGGTGCACATATTACATAAGGAAATGAAATGTATTTCTCGACATTGTTGTTCGAAGTTCAATGCCAGATCCTTCAGAAGCCCAAAGATCTGCTGTATTTAGTCGGCTATTCCTATGAAATCCTGCCATGTATAATAAATTAATAAATGTTTTTATTTCACATAAATCTGTTACCCTGCAATATCTTTCTTTGTTATATGAATTATTGTTGCTGAAAATATACTTATTAATATTACTGACAATTATATATTATCTCATTATCAAAAAACGCACTCCAACTAGCTAAGACAGAATTTGTTTTCCTTGTACCTCCCTTTAGTCCGGTCAAATGACTGACAATATTATGTGAACAAATGTTCTTATATTCTGAAGAGGTGTCTGTATTTTCCACATTGTAGCATATTTTCCGAGTACCGTATTTTTACACTTACAGTATTACACTTGGCTGTGTAATCTCTTCATCTTTACTGGATATTCCTTGCTCTGTATCTGTCCTCCAGTTAATTCTCCACATAGTCTTCTTCGCCTTCCCTGCTATGTTCTGCTTCCGAAAATACGTCATCTTCCATCTCTGCTAATTCCCGCAGAATTTCAGCAACTTGTGCTTTTGATAGATTTAGATCTCTAACCAAGTCATTTAATTTAGGTTGAGTGACTAAATGAGTTTCAGATAGGTGGGGAATAACGAAGTCCTGATCTGTGGGATCATCGCTTTCAGTATAGTTTTCAGTATCATTGTCAGAATCGTCAAAAAGCGGTGCAGGGACTAGATGATGTTTATCGTGTGGTTGAGTTCTTTGAGCTGATATACCAATGTAATTATATTTTCTTTTTTTTATGAGTATTGAGCCCTGTATTTGTGTTCATGCAAAAATAACAATCTTCAACATCGTCCTTCTGTTATTTCCATAACACTGGCGTTACGGAAGGTAAACTTGATCGACAACCAGACAACTAATCCCGCAAATTCTTACCACAACTCGAGCATATTACGTGCAGAACTCCCAATGTATCTTGATTTTTAAGTGCGACACCTAAATAAAGTTCGCACGCACGACAAATTCTCAGAGTTAATTTTTTATTCTTTACTTTCGTAATAAAACTACCACATAACATATAACAATAATTGTTTAAATTACATTTGCAAATGCGAGGCATTATTATGATGACATCATATTAAATGATGGCATACTTATAAATAAATCAATATAAATGAAGACAAAAATATAAAACCATAAATTGATAAAAATACACTTAATATACTATCGTTGGGCAAACACTTTGTTGGTAAGTGTAATTCAAAGATGCAAAAATCATTATTTAATTCTGGTGAACCATCAATCAGTTGCAAAACCAACCGACATAAGCAATAAACAATACAATATTATATAATCTGGTCAAAGAGGAACAGGAATCTTGTCAAACAGGTTAGCAGGAACTGATTATTATACTGTCAGGGAAAAAAGCAAAGTCGTTTTGCTTCAGAACAACGCACTGCCACGTAAAGCAAAAAGGACTCTGGAAACGATCATGAAGTGGGCTAGGAGATTTTTTTGCACCTGGCGTATTCTTCAGACTTGGCTCCTTCGAATTTTCACAACTATCGATCCCTTCAACAACACCTAGTAGATAGCCGCTTCACATCTCTTCTGCCGAAAAAAGCCACCAATTAAGTTGATAACCTTTTCTAATGATATGACATGACATGACGTGACGTAACCGGACGTAACATGTGCCAGACTTGATAGATATGGAGGCTAACGTAAAACATCCTTGCCAGATTACAGCAAACAATTTCACATTACTCATTTTTGTACTTATGGACGTTGTCTTGCTGAAATACAACTAAGTTTTGACTATCTGTTTTAAACACTTAGGATATATTACTCAGTCTAATTTCCCTCACTAGTAGCAGCATATGATTGAATTAGTCCCTATGGCTGATGATAATACTTCGTTGGAGATAACACTTTACAGTTATACCGCACGTATAATATAATCTATTATTCTTTGTAGTGAAATTCGGCCTCAATAATTGTCGTTGTCATTGGCATTGTCTTCAGCGATCATTTGCATACTACGTAATGAAAAATTATGTACTGTAAATTTTCTGTAACTCTTGGTTAATGGAAACTTTTCAGGTGTTGTCATCATAAGTCGTAGGTTGACAGTAGTAGTAATAGATCTAGTAGTGATAGTAGCAGCAACAGTAGTAATAGCAGTAAGACCATCAGCAGTACCTGCAGTAGAGTGTCAGTAATGTACCTGCAGCTGCAGTAGTAATAACAGTAGCAACACCTGCAGTGGTAATAGTAGTAATAGTATACGAGTATACGAGTTGGCTTCTATATAAGATTGTGTGTTTAATAACTATTGTTCACATGTAGCTATAAAATATGCAAAATATAAAATAAAATAATGAGAATGCAAAATATAAAATATAATATTAAATCATTAAAGATTTTAGTTAAACTTTTATTTAAACGCCAACAAAGCAAAAACGATAAATTTATCTCTATCTATAAAAAGATACAATATTAGACTGAAAAAGCATAGAAGAAGTAGAAGATTTCTAATATTTAAGGCCAACGAATGAAACAAATGGACTGGGAAAAGAAAAGAAAGAAAAATTTGAACAGGAAATATATAACGAAAAAAGAAATGTAGCTATGGTTTTTCCATACATCAAAATTCACATTATTTGGTAACAGGAACATTACAGAAACAGTAAAACAAAAATAGTAAAAAATGTGGTAAATCCAACACTAACATACGAAAGCGAGTCCAGATTTCACTCAAACAGGGAAAAAATAGCATAAAAGCTACAAAGGTGACACATCTGAAGAAAATAGAAGGCAAGACAAGGAATAAAGAATATAAAGCAAAAACCTAACAATTAAGTTATTGTTTATAATAATGCGGGAGAAACAATTTTAACGGTAAGTGCATTTGCACATGAATTCTAAAAAAAGGTAACTGAGAGAATGTAGAAAACAAGCATATATGGAATAAGTAGAACAGGATGGCTAAGAAAGAAGTGATACAAAAAGGGCCAGAGAAAATATATAGAACATATGCATTCAATGGAATCAGTTAAACGAACTAGACAGGATTGGGTTAAATAACTAACCCACAATGGAATTAGATTGAAGAAAATGTTCACGCAACTTTCAAATGATGTTCGGTGGTAAAACGACTGGACCGATTTGGCTATTTTTTTTTAATGTTCGTAAGAGTCCAAATAAGGTTTTTCTAGAAAGAAAAATTAGAAAAATTGCGCAGAAAATTGGAAAATTCCGGAAAAACTGAAAGTGTTTTTTCTATGGGATTTTTGTATGAACTCAAGACCATAACTCACGATTCGAACGACGGATATACGTAATTATATTTTTGGTTTATTCGTTGAGGTCTTGGAAAGGTTTTCAGGACAAAAAAATCGACAGAATTACAAAGGAAGGTCGGAAAATTCGGACAAACTGCAAAAATATTTTTTCATTTCAAATCATAACTTTTGTATGCAGTCTCGATCATAATTGACGATAGGAACAACATATTTGGTTGATTGTTGTTTTGTTTTGTTCGTTATGCTCCCGGGATGGAAATAACTCAATTGAATGTCTTCAATTGAAAAAAACTCTGGAAGCTCTGGAGAAAAATTTGAAAAAACGCATTGCAGCCTAAACTAAAATAAAATTAAATGTATTTTTATTTTTGTGTTGTTTCGTAACATGTCCAACAAATGTAGTTATTTTATTTATGTTCCAACTTCCAATTCGCTAAAAGTGCAAATGTCATTTGACAGCTGTTTGTCAAATTGTGAATCAAACCAATCGGTTACATAGTAACCAAAAATTGATTTCGTTGTTTATTTTCAGTTGGATTGCGATTTTGTTATAAGTTCATTGCAATCGTTTCATGAAATGAATTAAGTTTCGTCGTTTTATCTCAAACACATTTACAAATTTAGCGTAACGTACAAATTTATACAGTAACAACAAAGTTAATCAATTATCTATTTTCAGTTGAATTGGGATTCTTCGCATCGCATGTTGTGTCGCAATCGACACAATTGAATTGAATTTACACAATTTAATCGCATTGCAATGCCGCAAGACGGAGCAATTTAAGTCGCAGAACTCGCATTGCTACAAACCAAACAAAATTTCGATCTAATTCAATTACAGAACAACGCAAAGAGCGAAATGAAATTAAACGGAATCGATTATCACAAACACGTTTAGCACTTACACAAGAACAAAGAGAAAATGCAAATGCAGATGATATGCATCGTTTTAGATATCATCGGTCAGTAGATACCAATCGCACGACAACGAATTTGAATAATCGTGCAAGAAGGCAAACAAATGTTGCGTTGAATACTCATCGAACTGCATTCCTTTACAACATGACAATTGATTACAGTGCAGACCAATCCGTTGCTATTGAATTGATGAGCGTTGTGTGCCCACATTGTAAGGCATTGAAATACAAAAATTAAATCCCTGGATTGTGTTGCGCAAGTAGCAAAGTTAAATTGTCGCTATTGGTCCCGCCACAAGAGCCATTGCGCTCATTGGTTTCTGGAACAGGAATATATTCCACACATTTCCTGTCACAAATCCAGAAATATAACATTTGCTTCAACGAATGTGGTTCGGGACAATTTGATTGAAGATTCATTGTGATTTTAAATTTAATACAAGAAAATAAATGATTTGGTTGACATGACATTCAATTTTGAAACAAAACCGCATGGTTCCAAGCCGATCACATTCCAGACACATCACATATTTTCAGCATTTCAGCGGTGTACTGCGGATAGAATTCATCTCGCATGTAAACATTCCTATTGCGTACTTCTGAATGTACTACTCCTCAAATTGAATATCCATGGCCACAACTCATTTTTACTTTGTTTACACATTTCCAATAGCTTTTCACAAATTCACAAAACGATCAACAACAAATTTATTGAAATTTGGACGGGACAACGTCTGTCGCGTTAAATAGTTTTAAATAACACTACACAAAAATGATATTATCCAAATATGCAGTCACAAAAAAGCTATAGAATAATTTTGGCTTTAATATGCCCAATAGATTTGCTCAGTAATAGCAACAGTAAACAAGAACGAATTTCATAAACTGCCACCGAAAATTAAATCTACCAACCTTAACTGACGTATATGAAATCAAACAGCCACAAGATTCCTATTCTATGTAACGTCTTTTTATTTGGTGCAATCCCAAGATACTCCTGACCCCAACACATCCTCGTATAAGAATAATAATTTATTAATGCAAGTAACTTTAAAAAATTATGCTCCGAAACAACTTTATCTCGCGCTGGTTCACGCACGGCTGCGATATTTTTCTTAAATTTTTTATAGGCGTTTTGTGCGCTTACGACACCACCGAGAACAATTTCATACAGTTAGGCGACGGAAATTGGTTGTTCTTGTTTTAGGGCCAGATGCTGCAGTCTATTTATTACTGCGCCTTCACTGCAACTTACTGTACTGCCTACGCTGTGCTGTATGATAAAGAGCGACGTTCTAGTTACTTCATTTTCATGCTTTCATAACGGTAGAAAGCTAGAAAAACGTTGATGCTAATATATTGTCTGACTGTTTGGAATGAACGGTAACAAAGAAATAAGACATAAGAATAACGTACAAAATTATCAGTCATTTCAGTAGGGTCACGATTACTACAGTTTGTAGTATTCAGTTTGTTTTGTAATGTATGTTCTTTGGTTTTCTTTACGAATGTTTGAGTACATAAACACATATATTTTAAAACAATATTAATGTCATTATTTTACTTTTAGTAGTAGAACAAATCAGGTTTATAGTCGCGATCAACCTCATGGTCATTTTGCGCATTTCTGTAGCTTTATGTTTGTAATCTCTCATGGTGTTTAATGTTAATAAATTCCTTTTTATCTTTTATTATTTATAGAGACACAAGACATTTTAAAGAAACAAAATACATATACATAATACATTAAGCATATATATATATATATATATATATATATATATATATATATATATATATATATATATATATATATATATATATATATATATATATATATATATATATATATATATATATATATATAATTAAAGCTTGTATTATCAAAGATTTTGGTAAGATATGAATGGTCTGAGCATATCTTATCGTAGTATCCAGAGTGTTTCAGAAAAGTAATTAGTTTGCTTATGTATGAGGCGGATAGATTTCTTTTCAGATCCTCATCCATGCCTAAAGCTCTACTGTAATCTTTAGTTAGGGGCATTCAATTAAAATTTGTTTGATAGTTAATCGTGTTAACCAGGTAACACATAAGGTGGAATCTGAGTAGGTACTCGTGGGTAAGGCGACTATGACTCGTTATTAGCCTGAGTGTTCTCACTGACCAGCACCTACTGTGGAAGTTTATAGAAACACGTGGAAAGAAATGAGGTTTAATCTTCCTGAGTTTATTTTGGCTTAAAGTCAAATTCCATTCTGACTAGAAGGTTGATCTCATCTGTTGAGTTATTACCGAGTATAATAGAGCGTTACTAGCGATATATAATAGTACATCTTTGTGATAGGGGAGCCGTTCATTATCGAGGCTCAGGCCAATGTATCTGCCAATTAATATTATTTTATCCGTTTATGTCCTCGGCACCAAGCAAATCTCAGTAGATTACCTCTGACCAGTAGAGATTCATATTTCTCCAGGAGCAAGCTCACCACAGGGTGATCAAGGTGTATGTTATGAATCATCCCGAGGGCATTATAGGAGTCTGATATTATGTACCACGAGGACACGTTTTGATGCTTTAGGAATTCAAGTGCTCTTTCGACGACAGTAGTTTAAATCCTATCTCGATGGAATTATGGACAAAGCGGCACCCCACTTCATCGTTGGTTTTTGATCCGTCTGTGTATGTGTGTTACTATGTGTTACTTTTAATACTATGTGAGTAAATACAGCAATGAGACTAGTGGCGTAGCATTTTTTCTGGCAACACTGTTAGTTTCCTCTTTAGTAGAGAATCAGACCAACATCTGAGCATCTACAGAAGGAGTTTGAACTCGTTAGAGTCAGTTAATGGTCCGTAGCAATTCTGACACTTGTATTCTGAAAATGAATAGCAACAATTTCGAGCTTCCAAATTTGTTTCAGACTTGGGCACATTGCGACAAAAACTTTTTCAAAACTTCAACAGGCCTATGAAAACAGTGCTTTGTCAAGGGCCTAGGTTTTTAGATAGTTTAAGGCATTTTTAGAAGACCGAGACTCGATTGAAGATGAACCTCATAGGTTCAAAATATCAACAGAATCTGGGATGTTTTGTGTTTTCTGACCGTCGGTTGATAATCAGAATGATCAAAGAAGAGTTAAATTTGACTCATATAATCATTGATCAGATTTTGACCAATAAATTGGAGATAAAGAAAATCTACGCAAAAATGGTTCAGAAAAACCTATCTGGCAAAAAAAAACCTGTCTTGACATTTTGGGGTGTATTAAAAATCACCTTGATTTTCTGGAACGTATCATTACTGGTGACGAGTAATGGATTTTTGAACACGACTCGGAAACTGTTCATCCAGAACCAGGAATGGAACAAAATGTATTCATAGGCCTGTTGAAATTTTGAAAAAATTTCAGCGGTGCTGTGCCGCCCGGAACAAAATTTGATAGCCCATCGTTGCTCGAAATTGTTGTCACTCATTTCCACAACGCACTAAGGATTGTTATGGACAGGAAAAATTGTGTGGAAAAAAGTTCAAAATAGTACTGAAGATGCAACAGATTGGTCTACGTCCCCTCCAAAGGGGAAGCCAACAGCGTTATTTAACACATCGTATATGCTGAAAAACAAGCAGCATACATATTTAAATCAAACTGAATATATACTGAAAAACTGATAAACTATTTACTTGTTTGCCTTTATGTCTTTATTTGATTTTATTTGACTGCAAAACTTATGGTAAATATTATATTAAGGGATTTTACGATGTTACGATTAAAAACAAAATTATATAAAATTTTATAAATAATAAATAACTGCTACAAATAAAACGAGTTTTAAACAAAATCGGAACTCTTCGAATAATCTAATTGTAGTTTTCCTGAAATATCTCAAAACCAATTAAATAGTTCAAATATTCAATATTTAATATTCCATGGACAAGACACTTGTTTGACACACAAGGCACAATAGTTTTCATATAATTTAAAGTAAATGGTTTAAAAAAAATAAACTTCTGTAGGGGAAAGGAGGGTCAATTGAACCAAAAATAATTAAATAATTTTTTTAATTGAATTAAAAAAAATTATTACTTTCTTTAGATAATATAGTAGTTTGTTATTCGCTTTATCATTTTCAGTAGGTAAATTAGTTAACATATGATTATAATTTTAAAAAATATATATAATTGTACAACGGCGTTAAGTGGTTCAACTAGCCATAGCGCAGAGGTATTGAACCAGGAATTAACCAAAGTATTAGAAACAAAAACAAACACTTTTAATAAATAATTTATTATTTATTATATCGTAATACTATTATTGTACACTTGTAACGAACATATATTATTATATTATTTATTTTCTTAAACTATTACCAAAAAATGTATTTATTTTTTTTTACTACTCAGCTTTTTTATTTTTCAGTTAAATTTAATTTCTTTGGTTTTTTATCATTGCTTTTCATCTCTATCTCTAATTTTTCAAAAGCATCAGTATATATTGCAGTTTTGCCATGTACACGACTTGTAGCTTCTGGAATTCTAATAGATATCTCCGAGTGTCTTTTCATGATATCTTTACACCAATAACTACCAGCCTGTTTAATAATATCCCATGATGAGGGATACTTTATATTATTTTTAAAAGCAAATTGACATGCCAACTTTCTTGAATCAATCGTTGTTAATCCATAACAAAATTTAGCAGATGTTAAGCAGTAGTCGATAAATGTTCTTGTTCAGCCGTGAAGACCTTGCATTCAAATGTGCCCACACAGCATTCAAATTTTCACCTTTCTTAAGATGTATCTTCATCTTAAGATAAGATGTCTCTTAAGATTCCAAAATTATTTTTCATGCGGTATCGTTAATTTCAGTGGATACTTCACCACGGCTAGTTTTCCTCACATGTTAAAGGGACATTTTAATATCTAGAAAAAAATAAATTTTAATTTAATTAGTATATTTTTAGGATACTGAAATTAGCAGACATTAGACATCCGACGTCCTAGCTCATCTATAACTGAACCAATTCATTCAAATTTTCAGAGACGATAAATAAACTGTTCGGTTGGTCTCGAAAAGTCTGGCGAACTGAACACACATTCTGATGGTAGATTCGAAAAATGTCCACGCACTGCTGAATTAGGTATCTGCTCGTGGTGAACTCACACAATGTATTGAATATGTATTTCAAACATGTTGCCGCTATTACGTTTGAAAGTTCTGATACTCTTATTGGAAAACTCTTTATATTCTATTTATGTTCAACATAACAGAAGAAAATATTGAACTAAAATTGAAAGACGCGCGGTATATTACAGTTCTAAATGTAGGTCATAAGCTTGCCACTACCATAATTTGTCGAGTATGTTGACGTGCCTGCGAAGAGAAAAATAATATAAAAACCGATACTTTAGTAGTCTGAAGCATTTCTATAAAGCGAAATATTCCACCCCGAAAAGGGACAAACTATTCCCTCGGGGTGCATTAATTCCCACATTTCTGTTTCTTTCATGGCTTTTATCATCGGAAAAGTCATATTTTCTCGGGACCCATTTTTTCGATATTTTCTTTTCATCTGTCTACGCTCTATTTAGGTTTCGGAGATAAAAATATCATTTTGGTAACGGATGCTTGGCAAAACAACATTCGAATGGAATAAAATATGTTGTAATATGCCAAATATTTTCTTATTAAGGAAACCCATTTGCAAAAAAGGTTCTTATGGAAAAATATTTTTTACAATTTTTTAAATATTTAATGTAATTTGAATTATAACCAGAAAACTGTTGTGTTGCAGAGTATGTTAAAGGTTTTTGAATTACACGTTAAAACAGCTTGAAATATTGATACGTCTCAATACCCCCAATAGTCTATCGACCTTGTGATTTGTGGTTAACCTTTATCTTTGTCGCCTTTGTCGCCTTTGTTAGCCTAACTTTAGAGTGATCAACATAGAAAACTTCTTAAAAGAATGCCTTTTGCCATAAACAGCCTCGCCCTGGCATTACTGAGAGTCGATTTATTTTTGAATGTTTCACTTAATGTTGCTTAAAGTGGTTTCCGAGCCACAGTCATCAGCTATCGATTAATTCATACCAATATGGCGATCAACTCTAGGTTTATGCTAAACCTTAGCTTTGTCGCATTTGATAGCCTACCGTTGGAGTTATCAAGTTTAGAAGACCTTTTAAAAGGCAATTTCCACTGAGTTATTTTTTCAGGTTTGTCAAGTTCCTGTTTTTCTAGATTTTTTATTCAACTCCATTTATCATCATCATCGTCATCATCATCATCATCATCATTATCATCATGATCATCATCATCATCATCATAATCATAACTGTTCAATTTTTTGGAATTATGGTTAACCCTTGCAAATGTTTTTTAATCCTGTTAATGAGGTGTATTCCCCCTCTTCTTTTCCAATCATCGTTATAGTTTTTTTATGTCTCTTGGCCCCTTTGATTATGCTCTTCCATTCATTTCTGTCTTTACGTTCCAGTATGCAATGATCAGTGCTTTTGCATCCCCTCCCCACCTCACCCAATCATCTCCCTCTCGGCCTTCCAATTGCTCTTTTCTCCAATTGAGTCTATTTTGTTGCTCTTTTAATTATTTCTGTATTGATTTTCTCATTATGTGACCTATGCATTTCAGCCCTCTTGCTTTTAGGTATCTCGTTATATTCTCTCCTCCTGATTCTTCCTCTATTTCTTCATTTCATTAAATTATGTTTCGTTATATATTGTCCAAGTATTTTTCTCAAGTTTTATTCTCCGTTCCAATATTTTTGGTGCTATTCTTCTTTCTCATTTATGATGGCTGACTCCAGTGCATTTGTAATGACTGACTTAATAACAGTGCCAGTGCATTAATAATAACGTATTAATGTTCATTTTTAAGTATTACAATTAAAGTTTCAAGCTACCACTGGAGTGATCAAAGTAGAAGACCGCTCAAAAAGCTTATCTAGGAACATTTGCAATTTTATTCGTGTTCGTATATTGTATTCTATACTGTAGGCGGAAATAAAGCCTGTCGAATTATCGTCTTAGGTACTGAATTTAGTTTGTGGAAATAATTCGGGGGAGGGGGGGGGGGGGGGGGGGGGCAAAAAAAATATGACTAGAAAAAATTAGTTTGAATCAGTGGATTCAGCCAACTGAAATTCATTTGAACTGAATTTTTCCTACGATATAGTCGTACTGAGCTATGTTTGATATTTAAAATACAACTTAGTTATTATAAAGTCGTATTACCAAAATATAAAAAACAGAAGTCAAAATAATCTCATTTAGGAAGCGGGGCTATACATTAGGGGCATGACAACTTTTGCCTCCATGCAATCAGTGCTAAAGAGGAAATTCACAGTTGTACCGCAATTCATTTCAAATAGTCTATATAAGCTACCCCAATTTTACTCAAGGGCGACGCATTGCCACACACAGCAATAACAATTTGAAAACTGACCATTGACTTAGGCTAGAACTTTGTCGTACCTAAAGAATTTCTCGAGTTCAAATGTAATCCTTCGAAAAAGTATCTCACTAATATCCACGTCATATTTTTAGTTTTTAAACTCACCGAAATTCGACTTTCTAAAATGAGTCAAGGGCTCTCTAAAACACACAAATGGTGAATTTAAAAAGGTTTTGAATAGGAACTGCTTTAGGCAAATTTTTCCATTGTGTTGGCAAACAAACTCAATCGGTTTATTTTTGAGATTCAGGTCAATACCATCATAGTTTTCGAAACTTTTGTATGCAATTCCATTACACAGCTGAAAGATTAGGCCTCAAATTAACTTTTTATAATTGTACGTTTGGTTAACATCATTCCTCTTCGTTTTAAGTAACTTAAAAAAAAAAGGAAATAATGGATATTATCATGATAGTTTGCTTTATTTTTCTAAGGAAATACGACTAAGTTATAGGAAGCTCATAAAAGCATAGTTTTTCAGTAAGTGTGTCAGAACTTTGAATCGTAATAGCAACAACACTGTATGAAAAGTAAATGTCACTCATTGACTACTGTGTTCAGTACATTTGTGTCAATTCACCATGGAAACTTACACGGTTCAACACCGCGCCAAAAGTATTCGTAATCACCAGGAAAATGCATGTTTAGTTTTCGAGCGTCGCGTGAAATTTATAGTCAACATAATCGACAAACCGAACGGTCAATTTATCGTTTCATCGAAAAATTTGAACGAATTCGTTCAGTTGCAGATTAGTGAGTGGCTGTCCGTGGTCGGACTGCTCGATCAATAGAGCACATCGCTTTAGCAAGACAGAGTGTAAGAGAAGATTCAAATTTATCTATTCTACGTCATTCTCAGGAACTCAACCTTTCTCAAACGACTTCATGGAGAATTTTGCATCATGATCTTCATTGTAAGGCTTATAAGTTCAACTAACTAAATAACTGAAGCCAGCTGATCATCATCTGCGTCGAACTTTCGCAAATCGGACTCTAGAGCAGTTGTAAGGCAACCCCCACTTTGGGGAAAAATAACCTCTTTCGTCGAAAGTCACTTCAGGTTTCATGGCCTTGTCAAACAAATGTGCTTGTAAAACAAATTGTCAAAAACAAAAACAAATATAACTGCAGGATTTTGGCAGATAAAAATCCACGACTGATTCAGTAATTCACCTGTTCATCCTCAGAAAGTTACTATTTAGTGTGGTTTTTGGGCTGCGAGAGTACTACGTCCTTGTTTTTCTTGGAAGACGATAATGAAAATCGTGTTACTGTTAATAGTAAACGCTATAGGAATATGCCCACAGAATATCTTAGAGACCCAAACTCATAAATATAGATATGTTTTTAATTCTCAATGTTTTCTTTCAATAAAACGATGCGACTTGTCACACATTTCGCCAGACAATCGATTTATTGCAAGAAGTTTCCTGACTTCATTACAAGAAAATTATCCTGGACGCGTTATTTCGCGAAATAGTAATGTCAACTGACTACCCAGATCATGCGATTTAACACCTTTAAATTCTTTTTTATTTCTAGAATGCATTCCACCTTACCACGCCGTGGAGATCATTTCAACTACATAGTTTTAAAAAAATAATGTCATTATTTGTTCTTCATTATGAAATAAAAATAACCGAATAATCATTTGTAGTTATCATTGTGCCTCATTTTAACCCTAGAATACTAATGCGTTGTCGATATTACGGCGCTCGCACTACTTCGGTTATTTTCGGGTAGTTTCGTAAATCGTAGTAGCCACACATCTCTAGAACCATCGTATTTAGTCGTAATCTAAGGCCTGTTGAATTTGCAAGCAAAATTTTATGACATATTAGTGATACCGTGATATTTATTTCGAGGTTCCAGTTATTTCACGAACGTACATTTTAGTTCATTATATTTCAATGTAATAACAGGTAAATAAACTGTTAGTTATTTAACCTTACTATAAACCTACAATAATGTTTGTTTTCAAGAACATGTCTTCCAAAAGGAATAAATACCGTCCATTGACAGAAAAAGATGTACAACGAGAAAGCGAAAAAATAATGACGGTGAAGATAGCGAACCTGAACCTTTTGAAGATAGAGGTAGTGATTGGGAGGCAGGTAATTTAGAAGTAGAAGAACTTTCAGAGAGTGGTCTCGATTCTGGCGAAAATGATGTATCCATATCCAGTGTTTTCAATCCAGGTATTAATACAGCTGAATTTCTATTTCAAAATAGTGATAAAATAGATGAATACAGGGATTCTGATGGTGACGTTCCAATATCCACTTTTGTAAGGGAAGACACGAGTCAATTGTACTTCCAAACAAACTCAGGCTAAAGGGAAAAATGGGCACAGATCGTCTGCAAAATTTGGTACATTTTATGCCTGGCAGCACGAGAAATGCGAAAGGATGCTCCACAACTGAAAAACACTTTCTTCATTTCCTGTCTGATGAGATTATAAATATTATACTTCAGCGAACAAATAAAGAATTATTTCGAGTCTCAAAAGTGCAAAGAAGCATAAGAAACTGTTCCAAATTTCACAAAAAGTGAATTAAAAACGTTTTTTGCAATTTTGCTTCTCTCTGTTGCAAAGAAAGACAATAACTTGAATATAAAAAAAATGTTTGACGTTACTATTTTTTTTATATTCAAGTTTTGCATAGCTTGCATGAGTTCTGAGCATTCTGCATTTCTTTCCAATTACCTGCGATTTGATGATAAACAAACTAGACGAGAAAGCGCATAAGCTGATGAATTTGCGCCCATTCGTAAGATATGCGACATATTCATCGAAATATGTAAAACATCATATACGCCCTGATCCTATGTCACAATTGACGAACAACTCTTAGGCTTTAGAGCTAGATGTCCATTTAGGTTTGGCAGGTAAGTCTGCCAAGTATAGAATAAAAATTGTAATGATTTGTGGCAATCAATCATATACTTGGATGACGTCAAGTATATGATTGATGCGATGCTGTACTTGGGAAAAGTACTGAAAGAAATGATCTACCGCTCGTCAATTTTTTTGTCAAAGAGCTGACGAAAACAATTCATGGAAGTAACCGCAATGTTACAATGGATAACTGGTTAACTTCAGTTTTGTCTTGCTGGTGAATTGATGATGAAAATCCCTATAAGTTAATCATTATAGAAACTTTACGCAATAATAAAAAAGAGAATTCTACAGAATTATTAGAAACCAAGAAAAGGCGTCCTGATACTTCCATGTTTTACTTCGACAAAAAGAAAACATTATTATCATATTCTCCAAAGAAAGAAAAAGTTGTTTTGCTTCTCTCAACCCTTCACCAAAAGGCAGAAGTCTTCACACAGCCTAGCAAATTAACCATAATATTGAATTATAATCAGACTAAAGCCATTCTTGATACATTTGATCAACTTTGTAGAGTACGAGTTGCTATAGAAAAACGTGCAGATGGCCGTTATGCATATTTTACGACATTCTTAATTCAGCTGGCATTAATTCATATATTGTGTACTGCCATAATAAATTGAGGGCAAATGTCAAGCCAGTTTCCCGATGTGACTATTTGATAGACTTAGTATATCTACTTGTCAGACCATGGATGGAGGAAAGACTTTCAATTCCAAACTTACGAAAATATATTCATCAGGATATCCGCGCTATTTTGAAAATTACTGAGGAACCTGAGCTTGTGCCTTTCCTAGAGAATAAATGTAGCCTGTCAGGATTGACCAAGTCGATTGAGGCGTATGACCACATATTGTATCGAGTACGGGTATGCGATATGCGGTGAGCACCGCGGTAACTGCTGTACTGAGTGTACAATATAATTACAGTATTATATAAACATATCGTTACTTTAGTCTTTAGAAAATAAGAGAAGGATTTTCAGTTCTATAGAATTTTGTTTAAATAAATATTTGATATAAATGTTATTGTTTTTGAAAATACGTCGTATATGTTTCGACATATTTGTATTTACGTGTGTCAAAAACATATTAGTGTTCTAGGGTTAAAGTTTTTATCATCTTATTGAATTTGAAGTTGAATGAAGTTTTTATATGTATTTATGTATTCTACATATATGGGAATGACTTAACAAAATTCGTTCGCCAAAAGTTCTTGGCTAAATCACATTCCAAACGTAATAATATTCGGTATTTCCGAGAATAGCATCGATGAAAATGTATCATAATCAATGCAATTGTAAGATTGCTGCAACTCTAATATATCCTATATAAACAATGCATTACAAAAATCCTAAGAAAACGACTAATTTTTGAAGCACATAATTAGGAGAATTAAAAAAGTGGCTCGTTTGCTACCATATAGAAGCAATTGTATGCAGGGAATAGTGTGCTTTCTGTATTATGGGCTTATGAAGGTATAATCCATTATGAATCTATTATTGCTGCCAGATTGATTCAGTCATATAATGCATCGGTCACTTATGAAAAATCCTTACCAATTGTCGATTGTGCCAACCTCCTCATCAACCAACGCCATGTGTCAACATTTCATGACAATCTGTATACTAGTTTCTGAGTTGTTATGCATTAAGTGGCGCTAGTTTTGTTATATTCAAAAGAGTGGAAAAATTAATTTTAAAGAAGTTTTAATTAAGCATAGTTTTTGATTTAGAAAAATTCCGTTGAAGCAAAACAAAGGCTTGATAAACATTACCCGGACTGTGCCCCAAGAAAATCAACCATAATTAAATGATATGCTGAATTAATACGTGGCCGTACAAGCACCGATGATGACTTAAGCTTCTGGACGTCCAAATAAGGTGGTTATACCAGACAACGTCAGAATAATTCACAACATTATTTCGCAAAATAAAGCTGCAGGAGATAGCTGATATCATGGATATATCGAAATGTAGTGTTTACACCATTTTGCATGGACATTTGTGAATGGGTAAATTATTATCGAAATGGGTACCGCGTTTGCTCACAGCCCCGCGTTGCTGTGCCCCAAGAAAATCAACCATAATTAAATGATATGCTGAATTAATACGTGGCCTTACAAGCACCGATATAACTTAAGCTTCTGGACATCCAAATAAGGTGGTTACACCAGACAACGTCAGAATAATTCACAACATTATGTCGCAGAATAAAGCTGCAGGAGATAGCTGATATCCTGGATATATCGAAATGTAGTGTTTACACCATTTTGCATGGACATTTGTGAATGGGTAAATTATTATCGAAATGGGTACCGCGTGTGCTCACAGCGGATCAAAAACAACAACGTATTGATGATTCAGAGCAATGTTTGGAGCTGTTTAAGCAAAATGAAAAGGATTTTTTAATGTGATATGTGACAATGGATGAAAAATGAATCCATCAATGTATTTTGGGACGCGCATGGGATATTGTTCATAGATTAAAGGTAAAACTATCAATGGCGAATATTACATTGTGTATTGGTGCGTTTGAAGAACGAGATCGTAAAAAAGGTTCCAGATGAACAAAAAAGTACTTTTTCACCAAGACAAAACCCCGTTCCACAAATCATTGGCAACGAATGAAAGCTAAATTGCATGAATTGCACTTCGGTTTGCTTCCTCATGCACTGTATTTGCCGATCCGATCTGGCCGGCAGGGACTATTTCCTATTCTCAAATCTCAAAAAAAAATGTTCTCTGGAAAGAAATTTCGCTCCAATGAAGAGGTAATGATAGAAACTGAAGGATATTTTAAAGGTAAAGAGAAATCATAATCATAATATTATCTGATGCTAATACAGCTCCACAAAATATGACTGATAGGAGGTTGACAAAATAAGTCACGGAACGAATATTATTTTAAAAAAATGTCTAATAGCAGAACACGTAAAAACAAGTACCAAAAGTAAGCACAAGACTGTAAACTTTCGAAACATATTAAGATTGAATTGTCTCCTAATGGTGCTAACATAGTTAGCGAAACGTACGTCTAGAGGTTTTAAAAAGTGATTTGGTAAAATCTGTGGCTAAAATATATAGTCATGAGTACACCTTCCCTTTCACAACCCACTTTGGGGTTCTATTTCGCTCTTTTCTATAATTTTTTTAATAACTTCAGTATTGTACTCAATAACGTTATTCCTTTTTAGTTTCTGCAGTCTTACTTGCCTTTACTTTTAAATATAGGCAACTTCCCAATCTTCTAGTATTTTTTCTTCTTTTCAGATTCTGTTACAAATTTCCAGAAGCGTCTGTAGAATTATCAATATAACATTAATTATTGCTAGTTATTCTTATCACCTCGATCACTTCCAGAATACATTTATAAAATATATTAATTAAATGGTCAACGGTTCTATTATAAAATAAAATATTACAAGGTATGATATAATTGTACCGTGTAATATCCATACTTCATATTGGCTAATAGTACATTAATTTATGTTATATAGGGATTTTTGACTATATTGTACTATGGGGGACACTATTAATAATACATTACAACCATTGCCTCTATATCATAACATTCTTCAAAGAAACATATTCTCCTAAAATTCCTGTACTAGATTGATCAATGCAATATTAAATAATGTTAAAAAAAAAGTAGAATAAATTATAACGAATTGTACTTTATATATCTATATTTATTGGAGTTTTACAATAATTGTTTTGAATTAAATAGGGAAGTCCAGGATGGGTAAGTATTTTTACTTCTTTAGAGGAAAATATCATCTCATACAATAATTGTGAGTTATACTATAAATTTTCAAGCAATTAATAAATTTTTACTTAAAAGTGCTAATCATTTTTACTACCTGTTGATTGGAAATGTAGAACAGAATGTAAATTATATCGATAGTTGAATGAGAATTCACTTCATCAATGAAGTGGTCAATGGTTCGACAAAGAACTGCAATATTTGGAAGACAGTAAAACCCTTACACCCTAAGGAATATACCTATCTATATATATATATATATATATATATATATATATATATATATATATATATATATATATATATATATATATATATATATATATATATATATGAGCAATGGTTAGTTGCTCGACCGGGGGGAAGTCCCCCATAAGGGTAAAACCCTTATACCCTATGGTATATATATATATATATATATATATATATATATATATATATATATATATATATATATATATATATATATATATATATATATATATATATATAAGCAATAAGACCGGGAGGAAGCCCCACCCGTCCCTTACATTGGAGGGCACATGTTTCATCTGTTGGTAGTTAGACTCATGAGGGTACCGACATATGCTCTCTCGCCAAGAATAGGGAGTCACTCTCCACAATCAAACAACTCATATTTTCGCCGACTTCTGATCGGATGGTTTATAAATGGAGTTTTTTGACTTTTTTGAACAGCGTCCAACGAGACAGCAGTAGTCAGGAGTTATAACACCCCCGACCGTTGGGGGGGTTTCCACAATCTCATGTGGAACGCACAACAACCTGCGTCTCCACCATAATGAGCAATGGTTAGTTGCTTAACCGGGAGGAAGTTCCACCCATCCCTTACATTGGAGGGCACATGTTTCGTCTGTTGGTGGTTAGACTCATCAGGGTACCGACATATTCTATATATATATATATATATATATATATATATATATATATATATATATATATATATATATATAAATAGATAGATAGATAGATAGATATATCAATTACAGATACTTCTAAGTCTCTTTTATGTGACAATGAGTTTTATGTGAATGTGAATAATAAGGATTTAATACATATTAATTAAATTATGTTGCTAATTAACATATTGATCAAATGGATTGCAGATTCTACTGTAAACGAAAATTAAACAAGATAATTATATCACTTCGTTAATACATCTACAGAAATTCAACAGATATATTAAACAGAACCACTACATTTATTTAGATTTCACTATGGTGTCAGTATTGAGAGTAAATAGATATACTAGTTGAATAGCTGCCTAGTAAGAAAATACCTTACTAGAACGAATAAAACATACGTACATACTCAAAAGTAGGTAAAAATAATACAAACAATCAAACCAAATGTTTCCAAGTACACAGGTCATTTTCAATATCTAGTCTATTTTTTTTCCTCATTTTTTTTTTCTGAATATCGGCTAATGAAAACCCGTGTTATTCAGTTACAATATAATCTTATCTGATATTGGGATGTTTTGGAAATTTAGTTGACCATTTGTTGTTATTATATGACTATTTCTTAAGGACTTTTTTATTTCTAATTGATCCTTTCTTGGTGTAATAGTTTAACATTGTTTAACATACATAGTTTAACATACACTCTGAAAATGAAAGTAAAAAATTAGATCTACTAGTCATATAATAACCAAGAATAACTTAATAAATTTCCAAAATACCCGAATATTAGATAAGATTTCATTAACTAGATAGCCCGGGTTTTCAACAGACGACATTCAGAAAAGAAGAAAACGGAAGAAAAAAAAATTAGACTAGATGTTATAAAAAGAAAATTACCTGATATATTATGCTTGGAAACACTTGGTTTAACTGTTAATATTAGTTCAAGCTACTCTTGAGAAAGCCCTAATAAGGCAAAACATATACAGAGTAAAATCTATAATAAACATCTGAAAAATTAAAAAGCTATAAGTTTACTAAAAAAGAAACTCACTATTTACAAAATGTTTCACAAGGAATCATCTGCGGAATCCATAAATATAACTAATAATAACAATAGTGTTTGAATTACACTTTAGGTGCAGGTCCCCTAAACATATTGACCAGATAGAGAAAACGAAAGCAATATTTAGATTTTTAGAGGGAACGATCGTTGAAGGCCACCATTGAAACTATATCCCGCGATATATGTGAGAGAGTAGTCAAAAATTGGGTTTCCAGAATACATTCCACCAGACATAGTAGAGTGGAATATTAAAACGACAATATTTTCAAAACATAATGTCAATAGTTCTTCACGATAAAATAAAAATTACCGGATTATCACTTGTAGTTAGAATTATGCATCATTGCAAAGTTCTGACCCTCTTATGGGACGACCCTATATATTATTATGGTGTTACATACACTGTTATAACTGTGCATCAGTGTAAAGTTTTGACACTCTTATGGGAAGATCCTTTATATTGTTATGGTGTTTTATACATTTTTGTACATATGGTTAACATTGTCACTATAAGAAAATATAACAGCTTATAATACATAAGATCTTACTTATTCAAAAAAGTTAAGACCCAAACGTTTATAATAATATTTTTGTAGAAATGGACAATTAAATATATAGAGACAGCCTTTTTCAACAAGCCATAGTACGAACTCCCCTTCACCAAACAGAAAAAGAAATCAATTTAAATTTAATTTTTACTCTACAGCCGACCGAGTTGCCGCGCGTCAATATAAAAAACATCCCTCACTGGGAAGAAAATCCATTAGGCGGCTTGCCACGAAGAAGAAAAAAATCGACGCTTATTCTCGAATCCGCGTATTGCCAGAAAAACAAAACAAAGGAAATAAAAAATGATAACAAACAAGTCAGAAAACACGAAAGATGGCGGACAGTCACTCATTTATACGCCCGACGTATCCACAGTTCAACTACTCCTATGTTTTTCAATAAATATTTTAAATATAACTTCAAAAATGTGGCACCTGAACATTTTCGACTCAATAATGAATAAAAAGACTATTGAATAAAAGTGTTAATTACTTACTCAGTCTTCCTTTATTTTTCGGTGCTTTGTTATGTTCAAGTCAAGTTTTAGCCTCCTCTAATGAACCAAATTTTTTTTCTTGGATTTTCGATCAATTATAATAACGACTTTAATTTACCAGCAACTTTAATTTTAATAACATAAAAAATTTAGATTTTGACACAATATAAAAAAATTAATATAAAAGAAATGATTTGTATAAAAAAAAACAATGCCACTAATTTCAAAACTGATACTGATAAGTAGTATATATAGTATAATGACATAATTCAGTTATATATTAACATTTTATTTTTTTGCATCTATTAAATTTAAAAGTAAAAAAACCCAAATCTGTGAACATAATTAAAAAAAAACGTAAAATATGTGGATGTTAAAAAATAAGTCGACTAAATACTAAATAAAAAATAACATATTTAAAAGAAAGACTGTATAACTAATAATTTATGGTATAATTATTAATATAACGTAAATATAGTATATTAATCGCATATGCGAGCCAAACTCGCAGATAATGAAAAAAGGGCAACCAAACAGATAGAAGTCCTCAAGGAATGTGCAGAGAAAGTCTGCTTACAAATCTCCTTTAAAAAATGCGATTTCTTCTGCTCAAAATTAGATGTCCAAAATTTGAACACTAAATACGGCAAAATAAATAGTGTCATTCACTTTAAATACCTAGGCGAGGTCCTCGCCCATCGGAGGGGAGAAGATAGCACAGAAGGCTCGATTAGAGAAGATGAAGTGGGCAAGTGGGCAAGACACACAATATCTACAATAAGAAATGCATATCCACAAACGCAAAAACAAGACACTACAACACAGTAATCAAACCAGAGGTATTATACGCAAGCGAGATTAGTGATGCGAGGATACGTTTTAAAATGACAATGTAATCCGAATATTAAATTAATACGTAACATCTACTAATCCGACTTTTCAACATCAAAAATTGCACTAATACGTAATAGTATTAATCCGTCGGTATCTGCTGCTTTCCGTTTAGTAATACGGATGAAAAGGCGACATAGCGACATCTATGTTAAGCGAACTCCAAAAAACCAAAACTATTACGAATGAATTAATACGTATTGTATACCGACGGTTAGTGATACGAACATATATGGTGCCGTCGTAATAAAATAAACTAACCTAATAGAACGTTTACCAGTGGTGGGGATTTTATTGATTATTTTTTACCATTCACTTGGTTCTTTTCTGCAATGAATGGAAAAATTATATATATATATATATATATATATATATATATATATATATATATATATATATATATATATATATATATATATATATATATATATATATATATATATATAATTATATATTGTATAAGTTTTAGAAAATAAACTTTAATAAAACAATAAAAATAATTTTTTATTCATTGATTTCGTTATAAAATAATAAATCAAAACAAGATACTGGAAAAAAATATAAAAATGATTTGCGGCTGCAGCGTCTACACCTTCCCTATACGAAATACGACTGATATCCCTTCAGTGCTAAATATTCCGATTGATTTCATTCGCGAAGTTATTTTGTCCCTCCCCCTAATACGAATTATTACGAATCTTTCCGCCTTTGCATTCCGAGCAACATATATGGCGGATAGTAATACTTAATACTAATGCGGATGATAATCCGACTATTTTATTAATCCGTGTTCGTATCATCCGAATATCAAAATCTTTTTACAACACTAAGCGAGACACTTACACTTCACACAAAAAGCGGCATAGAAAATAAAATAAAAGAAGAACGCAAAATTATGAGGAAAATTCTGGGCCCAAAACTGACAGAGGAAAGATACAGACTACATAGTAGAGTAGACTCCCAGTAAATTACAATGTTCCATAAATTAAAATCGGTTACATATAAGTTTTTAGTATTGATTGATTCGATGTCTTCTACATTGCGTTTAATCATGCTTTTTATCATGTCAATATTATCAAAATTTACAGAATTTAGATTTAATGGTTTTACTTTTTTAGTTGTGCCGCTAGATATTTCAGTTAAATTAATTTTTGGAAGGTTTATTTTTTTTAAATATTGATTTGTTATCAGACAAGTATTTAATTACAATATTGTTTATTTTAATTTCACAATCTAGATCTAATTATATTGCATAACTTTCTAATATTTATTTTTTCCACAAGTTTGTTTTGCTACATTAAGTGTAGGGCTGATCACTATCCATTAATTTGCTTCTAATTTTTGTATTTTAACATTTTGAAGACTAACAGGTATTAATTTACAATTTGATGCTACACATAAATTCATTGGAAATAATTTGTTCACAATTATTTTGGATAAAGGCAAAATTGTTTTCGCTTATAATTAGGTATTTTGATTCAGGAATGATAGTGTATAGTGATTTGATAATATTTACAGGAAATGGGTACAAATGATAGTAGCTGTAACTTTCATTTTCTACAATTGGTATTTCTAAAATAAAAATTATCTTGTTACCTTCAGTGTAACTTTTTATTTTCATAATTTTTTCAAAATATAATAGATTATTTATGGTAGGTTGAAAAGGTAATTTAAAATTTGTTAAAAACGGTGGAATTGATTTTATTTCTTTTAGTAATTCTTTCGGTTCAACTATAGAATTATGAAGAATATTTATTTTCGCGAAGGTTAGAGCGATTTCAATTCGTTCCAAGATATCATAGATGATTTGAAATTCCGTTATCACCTGTGATAACGTATTTTGCATAAGAAGATAATAAGTGATATTTAGGTAGTCAGCTTCTACAGTATAGAGAATGTTTTCTAATTCGTTGATTCTGGTCCATCTGTAACAATGGTTGGTTTCCTTAATTCTTGGATATGTATTGTTTCTTTTTTATTAGCATTTCTTTTAAAAGTGATTTCTACTCTATTACTTTCTAATATCTCATTAATTACATAGGGTCCTAAGAATTTGTTTTTCAATTATATCTAGTAGAAGGGTTTTTCTTGAGTACAGTTTGCCCTATTTTAAATTCTAAGTTTTCATTCCCTTTACTATTTGTTTTAGATACAATCTTTTCTTTTTGTAATTTCAGTTTTTCTTTAATATTTTCATATACCTTTTCGAGTTTTTCTTTATGTTTTTCAGCATAGTCACTGTAATGTTTCTTCAGATTAAATATTTCATTAGGGTCTCTGGAATTAGTATGTCCAAAGGTCAATTCGAAGGGTGTAAAATTGGTTGCGCTGTGTATCGTATTATTATATGCTATTAGTGCGTATTCCATAATATTATCTTTTTCTTAAGGGAAACTTTCTTTAAGTAGCCTTAAATGTTCTATTAGTGTTGAATGGAATCTCTCAACTATGCTATTTGATTCGTGATGCTTAGGGGTTGTAAAACCTATTTTAATACTATGCAAATTTAATAGTTCTTTAACAGTTTCGTTTTTCAATTCAGCACCGTTGTCTGCTATGATTTTTTCTTGTATTCCGACGAATGAGAAATATTTAATTAGTGCAGTTGCGAAATTAATTGCATTTTTTTCTTGGGATTTTGATGGCTTGTCCATATTTTTAAAATGCATCGACTAGCGTGAGATAGGGTTTGGAATCATAAAAGAATATATCAATATGTATTATTTGAAAAGGTTTAGAAGTGATCTCTGTTATCATCATAGGTGAATATGGTGTTTGTCTGCAATATTTTGCTCGTTGACATATATCACAACAATTTATATATTTGCTAATGGATTTTTTCATTCCTATCCAATAATAGTTTCTTTTCAAATATTCCAGAGTTTCTGATATACCTCTGTGGTTTGTCTTTCCTTTATGATGATTCTTAATAAGCATTAATTGTTCTTCTATGTTTGATATTGTATTTATCACTATTGTACATCGGATTATTTTTGACCCTTTTTCTGAGAATTTTTCTAAATATAGTCTATTAAATTGTTTGTATAGTTTGTCTGTATGAAAATATATGATATGTTTTTTTTGCTCCATGGTATAATCTCTTAGAAATTCGAAAATTAAATTATAGTTATTTATTTTGGCGATTTTTAAATGTATAATTTTGTGGTGTTCATAAGTATCTTGTTTAATGTTCGATTCATTGTGGACATGTGGAAATACTAATATTTAATTGATCTTATTATTGATTGTCTCAACTAATATTGGGATTCCATTATTAGTAGTTTCATTAACATTTGAATGCTCAGTTGTTATATTTTCGGAATCAGGTGGTTTAAGTTGAATGTTCTGCAAAATTTTTATTCCTTTTTTATTTTTTGGTTTGTTTGTCGTTGGTTCTTCGGTTTGGTCTTCTGCTAGGATTCGTAAATATGTAACGACATCAAAGGATTCTTGTAGTTCACCTGGATTATTAATCATGGATTAATTTTCTATTGCATTAATATGTATTTTGGATAATGCGTCTGCATTGGTGTTATATTTTCCTTTCTTATACATAATGTCATAATCAAATTCTTCTAATTTTAATCTCCATCTGATTAATTTGCTATTGGGTTCTCTCAAATTAAATAACCATATTAAGGGTCGATGGCCTGTAAAAATAGTAAATTTACTTCCAAAAAGATATGGACGAAAATATTTGCATGCCCATACGATGACTAATATATGCCCATTCGATGACTATAGTTCTTTTTCAATTGTACTATATTTGCATTCAGTATCATATAATGCTCGTGATGCAAAGGCAATTGGTTTATCGGTTCCTATGGTTCCTTGATATAAAAGTGCTCCTAATACCATATTTGAAGCGTCAGTGGTAAATATAAAAGGTTTTGTGAAATCTGGATATTGTAATATAGGCGCATTTACTAATAGATTCTTGCACATATTAATGCTGATATAAAATCTTTGTCATGAATTATTTTCGCACTTTTCTTTAAGCATTTTGTTAAAGGTTTTGTTATTTTTGCGAAATTCTGAGTGAATTTTCTATAATATACAACTAATCCGAGAAAGCTTTTTATTTCCTTCACTGTTTTGGGTATAGGAAAGTTGTATTTTAAAATTTTAAAATAGGTAGTTGTATTTTAAAATTCGCATTCCTTAGTCTTTTAAATACATTTTTAAGTATTTTTATGTGTTCCTTTAATGAAGTGCTAAATATTACGATATCATCTAGATATACTAAGCATTCTTCATTTTGTATACCTTTAAGGATGTTGTCCATTACTCTTTGAACTGTGAATGGTGCATTCTTTAATACAAATAGCATTGTTTTGAATTCATAATGCCCATTCTCTGTGGAAAATGCTGTCTTACATATATCTTCAGGGCATATTTCAATTTGATGAAATCCGTTTGCTAAGTCTAACGTTGTAAAATATTGACTTCTTCCGAGTTTACTCTATACCGAGTTTACTATACTAGATGTCAACGATATTTGGAAGAGGGTATTTATCGTCAATTGTTTGTTCATTTAACTTACGGTAATCTATTACTAATCGCCATTTTCTTTTTCTTGAGGCGTCAAATGTTTTCGGAACTATCCATATTGGATTGGGGATGTGCTATCTTGAATTATTCCTTGGTCTAACATTTTATTGATTTGATCTTTAACCTCTCGTTTGTGGATTTCTGGATATCTATATGTCTTTGTATAAATTGGACTTTCATCTTTTGGTTTGATTTTCTGTTGAATTTCACTTGTAAATGATAAGGTTCCTTTAACCTTATCACAATAGAAGATATCTCAATATTCGTAGCATATGAGGAACGTTGCATCGGAGAGCGAATTTTCGCGGAGATCGGGGACAAGGTGGACGGAGGAGAGAAAGAGAATTTACGGAGAAAGGATGAGAGAGGTGTGGAGGATCAGAAAGAACATTCGAAAACGAGTCAGAATACTTTGCGTGATCCAACCGGGTCTATACGCACCTACTAATAATAATATATTATTTGAAAGTAAATCTGACTGACTAGCCCAAAGCGTTTTGCGTTTATAAAACGTTTAGGCTTCAAATCGTCCAAATTTATGCACCACCTATAGGCCATATGAATGAGGAAATTGAGGAATTTTATGATGATGTGACTCGGTGTTTATACAAGGAGAAATGTAGGTACAAAATCCTGATGGGTGATTTTAATGCCAGAATTGAAACAACAAAAACTGGTGAAAATACAACTGACTAATATGGAACTGGTGAGCGAGACAATAGAGATGACACATTGGTTGAATTTGCTGAAGGAAAAGAACATTATATTATCAATTCGTTCTATAAGAAACATATCAGCAGAAAATGGACATGAAAAAGTCCATCTGGACTCACAAGTGAAATTGATTACATCATGACCAACGAAAAAACAATATTTTACAATTATACTGTCCAACAGTTTTAATGTTGGAAGTGACCACCGAATGCTACGAGCAAAAGTAAGGATCAACTGTCGAAGAGAGCGCGAAACAATAGTAAGGTCAAGGAAGGGCAAAGTGGATTCTGGGAAGTTAGTGTAGAGAGATAGCGATTTTGAGATTGCTTTGTCGAACTGCTTTGCTATGTTACGAAATCCAAAGAAGATGGAAATATCAGCTCAATATGAAGAAATCACCAACAATGGGCTTCAAACGGCTGCTTTAATAGCACCAGAAAAAAAAATTCTCAAACAGACAAAAATCTCCAGTGATACCATTGATTTAATGAAGAAACGACAGGCTATGAGAAATGCAGGTCCTTTTGGCAGGGTCGAGTACGCTGAGCTCTGCAAAACTATAAGAAAATGTATCAGAGAAGACACGCGCCGGTTCAACATGCAGCTAGTGCAAAAAACCCTGGAAGAAAACATGGGAATTAACAAGGCTAAACTGAAGCTGAGAAACAAAAGAACGCAAATTTATGCCTTAATGTTAGAGTTGGTCAGAAAATTGTATTCACAGTTATATGAAGATCAGAACCAATCAAAGACAACAATACACACGGAAGAACAAATGCCATATATCCTATTGAAGGAAGTAACAAATGCTATAGAATCGATGAAAAACGACAAGGCTCCAGAAAAGGACAGTGTAACTGTCGAAATGGTAAAAGCTGGTGGTCAGACGTTAAATAAAACACTGGCAAAATTATATTCAAAATGCCTCAAAGAACAAAAAATACCTTGTGACCTATGGAAAAATGCCTTGTGACCTACTATTTTCTCCTTTGGAACAAAATTACAAATATATAGATCACAGCGACGGCAGCTGTTCACCGGGAGCACCGGGAAGAAGGTCCAGGACAGAATGAAGCCACGACAAAAGTTGAGCGTCACCCGGTTACTTCATATATCGGAAAAGACCCTGGAACCGGGAAGGGGTCTATTTTAAATAAAACGGTTTAATAGAATTTTATACATATATATTATAAAAGCACACTCAAAAAAGAATGACACAAAGCACACAAAAAAGGAATAACTAAAACTATCTAACAAAAGACACGGGAAGGTTTAGGGAAGGTGGTTCTCCAAACCTTACCGTGAAAGAAATCAAAAATCAAATAAACAGCTCTGAATTACACCAGCTGGTCTCTATGTCCCTATACTTACAAATTAGAGGTTATTTCCTCTATTCTAACAATAGTAAAAAGATAAATATATAACGCTAGGGTAACCAAGAATGGTCAGACGGCAAATAGATACAAAGTATAAGATGATAACGTGACCATTATCAGTATAAGAAATTATGGTAATAATGTATTTGTGAAAAATAACTGGTAATTGCAATCTTTAACGGTACATGAAAATATATTAAAAAAAGTGTTCATCTGGCCTTATTTCCTGATGTTGTCAATCTTTGCCTGTCAAGGTACTGGGTGTCCAAAAACACTGAGTACGACTGCGGGCAGTCCGGCATCCCTATGCGGGGGTCCCGAAATAACCTCGATCTGATCAACCGGTTACTCTGCCATGTGGCCCCAAAAAGGTGTAAGGTTTCCACGATGGTCGGGCTCTGTAGTAGGTGGTTCAACGGCCTGA
This sequence comes from Cosmopolites sordidus, assembly GCA_031761425.1. Lineage (NCBI taxonomy): Eukaryota > Metazoa > Arthropoda > Insecta > Coleoptera > Curculionidae > Cosmopolites > Cosmopolites sordidus. The sequence continues at coordinate 1,009,731 of JARFXV010001226.1, read as the reverse complement.
TGTCTGTTGATCGGATTCTCTGCTGCCGGATCGTAAAACCCTCTATAAGAATATCAGAAAAATCAACCCAAGCGTGGCTTGGCGAGCAAACCTACGTACCTCGGTCGGAAGGGTAAGGCGCGAAAACGTCCGCTCACCTGGAAATTTGGAGTTAGACTGTCTTGCCTTGTCCAAAACGATACCGGAGCTCTTTCAGTTAAGAATTTGTCCGAAATAAACCTACCAGTGGTGATCAACAATTTACGAATGCTACCTGTAGCGATCAAGAATTTGTGAACGCTACAGCCTGACTTATGAAAAGTGATCCTTTTACATAAAAAAGGAGCACAGGACTCTTATCAGTGATGTACAAAGTTTTCTCTAAGATAATCTAAATCTAAAAGAATATTAAGAAAACTGAATGACGCACAACCAAGAGAACAAGCAGGATTCAAAAGTAGATTCAGTACAATGGATCACATCCAGGTTGTACAGCAGGCCACAGAAAGGCACAACAAATACACCATGCCACTCTGCTTAGCTTTTATCGACTACGAAAAAGCATTTAATTCCATCTCAAAGGATGCCATAATAGATGTACGGCTTATCCAGGGGGTAGACAAAGTATATGTAAACCTATTAGGATCGATATATGATGGAGCTATAGCGACAATTCACCTTGATGATCATAAAGTGGAAATTAATGTACAACAAGGTGTAGGGCAGGGTGACGCAATACCGTCCATTATTTTTCCAATTGGCCTTGAAGAAGTATTCTTTAAACTGGATTGGGAACAGGATAGTGTAAGGATCAACGATGCAAACTTAAATCATCTTAGATTTGTCAATGATATTGTTCTCGTTTAACAAGACCGAGAGGAGCTGCAAAGAGACAAGCTAGAGCAGCAAAGGGCTGGCGAACCATTTGGCTTAAAAATAAACCTGAAAAAGAGTCAGGTTATATTCAATAAATTCGCTTGAAGATAGAAGAATTTCAGTTTTAGGAAGGGATTTGGAGAATGTGGACCACTTTTTATATCTTAGATAAAGGATTTCAATGGAGGGGATATGGAACAGCGTGTTAAATGTGACTGACAGGCGTTTGGTAGGCTCAACATGGTGTTTAAGAGCAGACTCCCAGTTCTGCTGAAAAGAACAGTCTTCGATCTGAAAACCTGGACACTCACATCGCAATGAATTCAAAAACTTCGGGTAGTACAGAGGGGAATGGAAAGATGTATGCTTGACATTACAATACGAGACAGAAAGATCTGCGCATGGATTAGCGAATAAACCAAAGTGTGTGATATTATTGGAAGAGTAAAGCAACTGAAATTGAGATGGACAGGCCATATAGCGAGGCGATGGGATGACAGATGGACTAAGGCAATCCTGGAGTGGGTACCGCTTAATTGCAAACGTCCGCAAAGAAGACCGAAAGCACGATGGACTGATGACATTGTTAAGTATATTGAACCCAAGTGGCAGAGGAGAGCCCAAGACCGTAAAAGTTGGAAGCATGCTGAAGAGGCCTTCATCTTTCAGTGGATCGACACGGGCTGATGATGATGATTCTTCGAAATAATTTTCTCACCGAAATGTTCTCTCGCTTAAATCGACGGTTGCTTTGTATCTATGACATGTGGTTTCAAAAAGGTGGCTGTTGAAACCACATCTCCTCCAGATCAACACCAATGTAATTCGGAATTAAGTAATTTATGTAGTCCAATAACAAACCCCAGCTTCCTGCGAACCGTGACAAATTCACAATCAGAATATTCATCAACACTGCTAGCAACAGCGTTGATATTTAGTTTTTTCGGAACGCAGGCTTTTTTTAGTCTTGTTTTTGCTTTAATATAGAGCAGTGTGAAATGCGTTCAGAATTTATCGATAATTCCGCAAACAAATCGCGAAGTTTAAATTTACGAAAAGAACAGTGATTTTGATAATAAATTTCGACAATTATTTGCCCTGATGTTAAACGTTCTATGCTGATTTGTCAGACTATTGAAATACAGATTTGCAGACGTGTGCGCAAACTCACAGTTCGTAGACAAAAATCATCCATTATATATACATATAATTATTATTATTATTACTGTTCCCCTGAGAATCTCTACGTCCAAAGATAATGAGACTATCTGTCAGACAATAACGATGACTCCGCTCCATACAACAACACTAGTAAAAATACTATCTCATTTGCTGGTTTTTTTTATTAATGAATATTTTAAATTTAAGCCATGCATAATAAATTTTGTTTTCGGTATTTCCTGTATTATTGATTTCTGCATCCACTTTTTCATCACCACTAATCATTAAACCCAAATATTTCGACTTGTGGTTTTTCGCCATTTCCGTAAATATGTTTATTTTCCTGACCTTCTTTGTCCTCAATTACATTTTTTTTACAAGTTACATTTTTTTTAAATTTTATTTCAATAATAAACTTTTTACATCGTTATATTCTTCTTTAGACACTTCCTTGAGGGTGCACATAATATAAGGTGATCAGTGTACAACAACCCCTTAACTATTACTGGGTTCATTTTCCTGCACCCCACTAATAGCCCTTTAGACTTGCTACTCATTGAAATTGAACTTGAACTATCTCAATGAGGATATCCATTTCTGCCATACCCTTAGTCTGCAGTTTCGAAATACCGTTAAAAAACGCCTTCTAATGTAGGTTCTATTAAATTTTTTAACCTTCTCTTCAATATCCTTTTATATACCTTACTGGCTGTACACAGTAATGATTATAATATAATTTTATCTCGTTTATATAAAAGTATAAATATGGCTATTTCCCATCTTTTTGTTAGGAGAAGGATCTTTTGTTTTCAGTTACAGGAGAAAAGCATCGAAAATATTAGAGAAAAGGAAGATCTTACAAGAAATGAAACAACCGATACCGAGTAAATATATATGAGAACGACCAATATTATTGGTGTATTCATAACACCGAAAAACAATACCAATGAATTTGTAACTAAAAAAACGAGTTAGGTAAGGCAGTATATTGAGTACACTGTTATTCATAGTTGTAATGGATGAAATAGTAAAGTCAGTGCAATAGTGAGATGAAATAGCAAGTCTAATAGGATAGTGGTGGGAAATAGGAAAATAAACCCAGAAATAGTCAAGAGAATGTTGTCCGCTCACGATCTTTTATACCTTTTCTGGTATCTACTTAATCTCCCAACTTTACTTTTATATTTAACTAAGGTAGTCCAGCTTGATGGAAATCCATTTTAAATAAACAAAGATTTTTATTTAAATTGCCACTATATTTAAATTGAATGTATTACAATTGTTTCGACACATAGTGCCTTTTTCAAATACGAAAAACATTATATTCAATATAATTCGTATTTGAAAAAGGCACTGTGTGTCGAAACAAAAGTTTAAATTCGATTTTCTCTTCTAAGAGTTTAAGATTTAAACTTGAACAGATTTACCACGAGGTTAGTGTTGCACACCAAAGATTCCAATAGAAGAATTGATTTAAATCTTAGTTTATTTAACTTTAACTTTGTTCAATATATTGCTATTCATATTATTCATATTCAATTTGCTTCCCCACTTTAATGTTTTTCCTCGAGCACAGTACTATTATTCCACCTTCTCTCATAACCTTAAGCATTTTTGATTTTGCATTGTTAACTTCCATCGATTAACCGATATTTTCAAAATCATTAAAGCTTTTTTAAACTATTTATTCCAGATTTCCCCTATATTCCCCTATATTCTCTATTTTTCATTTGTCTTTCATATTCAAGTTGCTCCCTACTTCAATATTTTTTCTCGAGCCTTTCAGGACTTCCCAAAACTGACCAGTCCATCTGTATTTTACTTCTTCTTGACTTTTTAAAAATATACCTTCTTTGCCCCTAATCCTATACATTTTTTTTCCTTTCTATGTCCTTTCAGCATCGTAAAAAGATTTTCAATTTCCATCTCCACCTCTTTTATCCCCTTTTCTATCACTCGTCCTGTTAGTGGTGCCTTTCAAATTTTTATTATATATGCAGTCTAGAACGAGTTTATAACACTTCTACACAGAACATTGCATTGAACTCTTTATGTGACCATTAAATCTCAAACCCTCAATACTTGGAATTCCACATGCGTCCAGCTACCCTATCATCTTTAATGATATTGTAAAGCCAATTTTCATGCTTTTGTGTAAACACATATTCAAAGAATTACTGATCAATGCCCATGTACAATAACATATATTGACTATATGAGGTTGCAATAAAGAACTGCGTAGGTTCGCTACAATCAAAATAAATTTTCTAGACTCTGCCTGCTACAACTTCTATTTAGGCAGAATTGTCGCTTAAAAAACAGCAAACTTTAATGACATACAGCAACTTTTCATGTAAATATCCTAAAATTATTTGAAGAAAATATGTATACGAAATAATACATTTTTGTTAAGTTTACAAAATGAATGCGCCTGTTGTTTTCTTGGACATATTTTTGACAAGGGAACCACACCTCAGACTAAATTTCTTATATGTACTATAAAATAATGTAAAATACTTTATATGTACCACAAAATAAAGAGTTTTCCAAGAGTGTCAGAACTAATAATAGCGGTAACATTGTTTGTCAAATAAATATCACTCATAGACAGTTGTGTGCAGTACATTGTGTTAGTTCACCATGGACAACAGCGTAAAGAAATTATTCATATCTACCATCAAAATGCGTGTTCACTTCGCCAGACTAGAGCGTTGCTTAAAATTTGTGATCAATATAATCGACCAACTGAACGGTCTATTTATCGTCTTGTTGAAAATTCTAACCCAGTTGCAAATGGGTCAGTAGCTGTGTGTACATGAGACAGTATATGCTGTGTTAAGGGCATTGTGTCAATTCACCATAGAAAAATACATGCTACACAAATTGGATTCTAGAGCAGTTAGAAGGCGACCCCCACCTTCGAGAAATATGAATAAGAATAAATAATCTTTTCCGAAGAAGCGCACTTCTGGTTTAATGGGCTTGTGAACAAACGTAACTGCAAAATTTAAGCCTATGACAATTAATCCCCCAATTAATTCAGGAATTACCTCTTCACCTTCAGAAAATTACTGCTTAGCGTCGTTTTTGGGTTTAAAGAGTGATAGGACTTTATTTTTTATTTTTATTTTTGAAGACGATGATCGTCTAGTATTAATGGTGAACGTTATAGAAACATGCTAACATAATATATTTAGCATCAAATGAGAAGTATGGATATAAACAATGTGGATATCAATAAGATGGTGCAACTTATCACATATCTCGCCAGTCAATTGATTTATTACAAGAAAAATTTCCTGGACGCGTTATATCGCGAAATGATAATGTCAACTGGTCACCAAGATCATGCGATCTCCCACACTTGGATTATTTTTTGTAGGGTTATGTTATATCTCTCGTTTATAGAAATAAATCCCAAACAATCCTTGACCTTGACCGAAACTTTCCGGCCATCATTGCAAATATGCCATGTGATATGTGTGAAAGACTAGTCGAGGTCTGTAAAAGCAAAATTGTATCTTTAGAATGCATTCCACCAACAATTGAACAAATAATTGACTAGTGAATTGACAATTAAGAGAAATATTTGAATGACATTATTTTCAAGACTTAATGCTATTATTTGCTTTTTTAATATAGAATATAAAGTACAGAGTTATCACATGTAATTAACATTCTGCCTCTTTTTAAACTTCAGACACTTTTTTCCGACAACCCTTTTTAATTATTATTTAAGAGTCGACAAAGATGTCGCATTCAAAACAAAAAACATTCCTCCCAAGAAAAAATCCATTAGGCGGCTGGCTACGAAGAACGAAAAAATCGGCGCCTATTCCCACATGCTTCCATGATCGAGAGGAAAATTCAAACGAAAGCAATAATAAAAAACAACAACAAGCCGAGCAGAAAACACGGAAGATGACAGTCGTTCGCTAATACATCCGACAAATGAATTTCGAAACGACATCTTTTAGTTTCTTCATTAATCAATTTAGATATGGTGTCTGAATGTTTCTTGCCGATGATGGTTTCTTATACTTTCTTTTCGCTCATGAAGAACCCGATAAGCTTTAAAAAATTTCCCTTACCTTTGGCTCAGTTTAGAACGATGCCCAAACTATTTAAAATTTCCGAGTACGTTTATTCATCCTGTTGGTCTGCTGGATCTCAATCATAGAAAATTTATTGATTGATTTGTCCGTTACTTTGTGATAGATCATTTTTTAAAAAAGAATAAAACAATTTTTTTACTTTGTTATCGATCACTTTTATTTTTAAACAAAATTTGTGTGACTATAGTTTCGTAAAACGACTTTACATTCTCAAACACTACTTTAGAACAAAGTTTAAAGTGGTGTTTGAGAATGTAAAGTCGTTTTACGAAACTATAGTCATATAAATTTTGTTTAAAAATAAAAGTGATAGATAACAAAGTAAAAAATTGTTTTATTTCTTTTTTTCATAGAAAATTTCTTAACTATTCTGTAAATTGAAGTATATTATTTTTATAAAAAAAATATTTTAATATTTCCGCACACAATATATTTCTTGAAATATTTTGTAAACTAATTGTCAAAATGTTAAATATTGATTTGTAAGATTCAGCCAAGAATTGAGACTCACAAATGAAATTAAACTTTTGCGGAGTTGTTATTTAATAATACTACTCAACACAAAACTCAAGTAATTTGAGAAATGTCACAAATTATAAATTTGATATATCTGCATAATGATATGGGCGATGTATTAGATTATTTTGTTCATTCACATCAAGTGTTCTCACTTTTACGTACGAGGGGTGTAAATTTAAGTAATGAGACTGGTGGCTTAATGCTCGACCTAGCAATTTTGTTAACTTTCCGTTTGGAAAGGAGGCAAGCTAACATCCAATCGCAGTGTGCCTAAATATGAAACAAAACTTGATTGCACACAGTTGCTCGAAATTTGTATTACTCATTTCAGAACGCACTAGAAAAAATCCGATTCACACCAAAAATTGCTGTGGACCATTAAGTAACTGTAGGGAGTCACTTCCTACTGAAGACGCACCAGACGTTGTCTCCAAGGGGGAGCTAGCAGTGTTACCAGATCGAACGCTACTTCACCAGCCTCATTATTTAGTTATACAATCCGTACATAAAGTTGACACTGCTAGAGTAAAAACTCAAGAACACATACCACCCACATTCTACTATAAAAGGTCTAAGACAAGGACATTATCTTTCACATATTATATTTAACATATATTTTGAAAAGTATCTGGAGAAACAGAGTAGTAAAATTTATAAAATAGGACTAGAAATTATACAGTTAATTCGATAGTTACATCGATGATAAGATAGTTACAGATAGATAAGTAAGTTTTAAATATAGCGGAAATTTATTTAAAAATTTAGGTATAAATTTTAGTTCGTTTATTTAAAATGAATTTCCATCAAGTAGCGGCCACCTCAGTTATAAATATAAAAACAGGTGATATGGTTTTTTGTGGTAAATCTCTTCGAGTTTAGTGTTTCACACCAAACACCAATATAATAATTGATCTAAGAAAAAACACTGTCAACCCTAACTGCTTATCTATTTAATTGGTTAAACCTGAAGAGATTCGCCACTAAACACCAAATCACTTTTTTAAACTTCTCGGCACGCGTTTCGTTAAACCTTGTTACCATCATCAGGAAATGATTCGATGTGCCAATTATCTCCATGGTTAGCGACATGTGAGTAAAGAAGATTAAAAAGGTAATTTTATGTTTAGTGGTAAATCTCTTCAAGTTTAGTGTTTCTCATCGAAGGTTCCAGAACCTACAGGCTTGATATCAGAAAGTTACAGGCAGTGATCACATATTCATTTTACTGGCTGGGATACTGCAATGAAGAAAGCAATGGGAAACCACTTCATTAAGTTCCTTAGTATAATTATCATGACGTTAAGGGAAAAAAGTTCAAAATGATACTGATCATGGACTTCGGAGACCAAGATCCGGCAAGGGAGGAAACTCACAAGACCACAGGGCGTGAAAAGAATAAAAGATCTCTTAATATTCCTAAAAACGAAAGAATTCTTAAAATAGGAACATGGAATGTGAACGGTCTCTTCCAAGCGTGGAAACTACATAATGCAATGTTAGAAGTGTGAATATGCTTCACTAATAAAGGGGTCGTATACTATTCGGGGTTTGATGAAAAATACCGTCATCACCGTCATGAAGTAGTATTAATACTTGACCAGAATTTTAAATACTAAATAGATAAGATCCTTAAAATAAGCAAGAAACACTACTTCTGTATTGTTTTGGGAGACCTAAATGCTAAAGTCAGGAGAGGCAGGATCGAGGATTTGGTAGGCGATTATGATTTTCGAGTTAAAAATAAGAGGGAAGATAAACTAATACACTTTGCTCAAGGAAACGAAATGGTAATTGCCAATGCGCTATTCATGCTTCCTGAAAGAAGATTATATACATGAAAATCTCCTCGAGACAGCAAAGAAACATAGTGCGAAATCAAATCGACTACATAATGGTAAAGAAAAGATATCGCAACATCATTTTGGTCCGCCCAAACCTATCCAGATAAGGTACGATCATAATCCGGTGGTAGTGAAATTTAAACTGAGACTGAAAAGAACAAAGCGAATAAAACAAACAAGTGAAAAAGTAAACATTGGTAGACTCAGAGAAAGTGAAAGAAAAGAAAAGCACACAATAAACAAGAATAATATTGAGCGAGTGGAATATACAGTAAAGTATTTAGGAACTTGGGTAAATTCAAAAAATGATAACACCGAAGAAATAAAAACAAAGATAGAAATAGCTCGCAACAGATTCTAGAAGATAAAATCTTTCTTCTGCTGTAGGAAAAGAGAAAATGAATTTAACATCCGAATTATTCGTTGCTACATACCATATATTAGATCCTTTACTGTATAGAAGCTTTTAAAATGTTACAATTCAGAAAAATACTATGAATATCTTGGGTAGAGAAAGTCGCAAATAAAATTTATTGCTGCAAAATTTGAAAGAATCGTTTAACTGTACATCGAACGAGTTATTTAGAGCAGCTGTGGGCAGGGTGAAGGTAGTCATGATGGTCGCGAGTAGATGATATGCCTAGAAAGGGAAAGAAGAGTGAAATGGTAAACTGGCTGATTTGTGCATAAGGATTATTAAGAGTTATAGTCAAGTTTATAACCGCAAAAGGACGAGTCAGTATCCATGCGCTCTTAGTAGTTTTTGTTTTCACTGAGTTATTGAAACAACAACAAAAAACGGCCTCAAAACACATCATTAAAAATCTTTGCGAACACGAGTCACTATTCATATAATTAAACCCTCTTCAGGGCTTGAACCCATGGTTTACAGCTGTAGATAGCTATCAAGCATAATAATAATTAACTAGTAAAATATCGCAATTGATAATTCAAGTTTACCTACAAATCATATAAATTGGAAACGAAATTTTTGGAATGCATTTTTTACCCCTGCTATCTCCAAATCCATTAAATACAAAAACAAATATCAATTTAATATACTTAAATCAAATTGTTGACCATACTATACTCTTTATTAATATTTAATCGTCCACTGTTTTGGGCGAAATCATAACAATAACGATATTTATTTAGTTAATACAAAAATTCATCTGACCATTACGTCGAAATTAAAATTTTATTTAAACATTAAATACGTTCATCCGCTTAGCAAAAAGGTTTGCTATTGAATACACAAATATAAGGGATATACATTTAATAAATGGGAATGCAAGTTAATAAAAGCGGTTGTAATAAATTATAACATATAACGGGTAGGGCAGATATTATATAACTTTTAAAAGAAATAAGACAGATTTTTTTTCTAAAATATGTTTATTTCGCTTTCAAATTTTGGATTAATTAATTTTCAAAAATGTTGTCAATTAAATGTGAGTCATGAGCAGCAATGTGTGCCCTTTTTAACACATTTTCCATAACTTTTGTCAATATATCTGTCATAATGACTAACAAAATAAAACTTTTTTTTAATCATAGGATTTATTACAAATGTTATTTATTACAAATTACTTTGCACAAATGCTTTACATTTTAATGTATTTTTTTCCGTTGCCTAACCATACGTATATAACATACGTCTTAATTATGCATAGGTTCAGGATATCATAAAATATGCATTGAGGCCATCTATTTGTTTTACAATTGCAGCTAATGGCTGAACAGATCTGATCGATAGTATCAACAGCTTCTTTCATACTGTTGTAGAAATATATGATTTCAGGTTTCTTTATGGTGGTGTTTATGTCTGGCTGTTCATGCAGTCTCGATAGAAGGAAAAACACTTTGTTTGACTTCGGTTTATATGAGACTAGGGTTCTCTCAGCATCAAACATAGTGCCGACATTCCTAGTTTTTGTATTTTTTATTTCTGACGGGATCTCACGTTTATTGCTATTCAATTCAATTTTGAAGAACAAAATAACGGACCGTCGCATACCCGATATTCATCAATTTTCACATTTGTTAACGCTCAATATCTTACTTGTGTCCTAATATTCGTTGATGGCTGACAAAACCTTTCCTTCTGTTAAAGATTTAGCACAGTTTGATTATTTTATGATTTTTATTAATTAGTTCCATTGTTTTTACATATTAGATCTGTGCAAAAAACTTGAATAACAAAAGGATAAAAAACTTGATATAATTATCCAATTATAAGCCTTAAGACGGCTTTTATACAGTGGTAAATATCAAAGAATCCCGATCGTATAAATAAATAAACCTTGTGTAATGATAAAAGCGAGTTGATTTAGAAACGGTAACAGACAACTGTAAACAAGAAAGATTTTATTACCGACGCGGGAACGCAACTATGCAGCCTTTCAATTAGATATCGGATCTAAGCAATTCTGAAACCAAATACTTCGTAAACCTATATTCAGCAGAAAAATCCCCATTAACTTCCTAGATGACTTGTTACCTGATGTTTTCTTTAATATAACGTCATCCATGCTATTTAGTTCACACGATGATACTTTGCACTCAGGTTTCAATCTGTTTACCCTTTTATCTACTATACTTATAACATCGAAACTAAATTTAATATATTTTGTATAGGAGTGAAGATGCTGGAGATAGAATTAATATTTAAGTTTTCCTTGAAATTACAATTTATGCTTAAGTATATAAAGTGCCACCTCGTTCAATGGAGGTCGTAACGAAATTTTCTATTTCGGGCTCACCAAACCTAACCTACAGGGCATAACTATAGATATATATATATATATATATATATATATATATATATATATATATATATATATATATATATATATATATATATATATATATATATATATATATGAGCATTGGTTAGTTCCTTGACCGGGAGGAAGCCCCACTTATCCATTAGAGAACATATATTTCGTCTCATCAGGGTATCGACATATGCTCTCTCGCCAGGAATAGGGAAGCCTTCTCCACAATCAAACAACCCATATTTTTTACGGTTTCTCGTCGGATGGCTTATGCATGGAGTTTTTTTACTTCTTTGGACTGCGTCCAATGAGACAACAGTAGTCAGGAGTTATACAGTGTGTCGCGTATAAGCTGAAGACATCCCCATATTTTCGCGATTTGAAGGAATACAAAATATGAATTTAACATATAAACGTTTTTGTCAAAAACGTTTATGACATATAAACTTTAAACTCATCCTACTACTTCACAAACAGGGTCAATTCTTGATATTTTACTTCGCGTTAGAGATATCGAAAAAAGTTATTAGAAAAAGTTGTTCAGAATATTATTTTCTCCCCATACACCGAGTTTCATGACAAAATTCATATTGTCATTATTTTGGTATAAACAAAATTATTACAACAGATTCGTAAAAGAAAAAAAAATGTATTCGAATAGATGAAGGACTAGTTGAGAGAGATCGCATTTGATGGTTAATTATTTGTATTATGCAAATTATTGTAGTATACTTTTTCCTAAATTTGACCAATTACCAAAAATTATTTTCCCATAATAAAAAAAATAACTATTCTTTTGTAAGTGCTATTTATTTTACTGGGATATTTGAATACATGACACTATTAAATTGACAATCTGTCAAGTTTTTACTTTCCATGGCACACTAATTATCAAATTAAAAAATAAACTTCTAATAATTTTGAGTATAGACCAAAATAATGAAAACATTAAACATAAAACAGTCTGAACAACTTTTTTAATAGCCTTTTTCGATATCTCTAACGGGAAGCAAAATATTCAGGATTGACCTTGTTTTTGAATTCGTAGTAGGCCGAGTAGGCTGAGTTGAATATACGTACTCAGAAAGTTTTGTCATAACTATTTATGTTGTTTAGTGACTGAAAATTTCATCCCAGTCAAAAAATTTAATTAACTCGTGAAAAGTGAGTTTGACGTGGGTTATCACAACAACAGTGCATCGGTCAACTCACTTCAAAGTTTGGCGATAAAGCATCATCTAAAACAACTGTACTGGTTTAATGAATTCGATTCTAGCCGTCGTTAAATAATGGACGATTTTAAAAATGATCATCCAACATCGATTGTTGTGCCAGAAAACATCGATACTGTGCGCGATCTGATAAAGGAAGATCATCATGTGGCTTACCGTGAAATTGAGGCATTCCTGAACATTAGTATGACAAGCATACACAAAATTTTACATGAACATTTAGTAGTGAAAAAGACTTGTGCGCGTAGAATTCTGCATAATTTGACAATCGCCCAAAAAATGTCGTCTATGCGTATTGACCCGAAAGTAAGTTACAGTATGGGTCTTTCAAATCGAGCCAAACCTAACAAAAGTTGTTCGCGCAAGAAACACTTCAAAGCAAATGGTCGCCTGTTCTTTGGGAATAAATGGGTATGTGGCTACAGTACCAGTAGAAAATCGTAGAACGATCAATTCTGAATGGTACACAACTATTTATTTCCCAGAAGCCTTCGAATAAATAAGAAAAAAAACCATCGACGCAGGACCATTCTTCACCGTGACAACGCGATCTGTCACACATCGGACCGAACAACTTAATATTTGACCGGTCAAAACATCGAATTGATGGGTCATCCCCCGTGCAATCCTGAATTGGCACCCAATGATTTATTTTTGTTTTCGTGGTCAACGGGAACGTGAAGAATAAGCGGTCTTCATGAAAAATATACTACGAAGTCAACGGTTATCGACGCCAGAAAAAGAAGAAGAGGTTAATGCTTTAAAAATGCATGTTTTAAAGATACCTCCATAGGAATGGAAAAAGTATATCGATTATCTCGGAAAATATTTTAAAAAACAAGAAAACCATTTTTAATGATAAATATTTGCTTTTATTTATTATTCCAGATATATAAATAGCAATCCTCGTACAACCATTTGTTTTTCAAGTTGGTGTGACTGTCTTTGACATCTGACAGAAATTATATATCATTTCACTTGTGAGTTAGAAATCATAGCGTCGTTTTTAATTGTTAAACATTCTTACAATAAAAGATTATTGTATTCAATTTTGCATTATGCTTTTGCAAAAGAAATTTCTTATGCTGATGCATTAATAATGTTACGAAAGAGTTACAACGATGAAGCTGCTGTGCTGTATTCCGATTAAAATAACTGCTCATTGGAGATGATTATCTCTAGATACTTTAGGAAACATATCATAACTAACTTAAGAGAATACCACTAAAGCAGTTGGCCAAAATTTGGTATGTTCCACAAAATGGTATTAATTCTGTGTTTCTAACAAATAAAAATTTGGAGGCTACATCTCAATTGGAATCCGCTCTAATTTATTCGCACTTCAACAAAGAATTAAGTCAAATGATTAAAGAATGATTCTATTTAGATACCACAACAACTAATGGAATGATAAGAAACCAAGCAGGTCAAGATAAGTAACAAATATTGCAATTCCTCAATAATGACAACAATTATCAAATTTTACAGTTGCCCAATAATAGTAGCATATATATTTATTTATTAGCAATACGTCCCTTTAAAAATATTATTTCCTTTAAGGGAGGTGGTACTTATAAAGACTTGACCTAACTCAGAAATAATAAATCCTGAACACAATTAACTTTCTATTCTGTTCAATCTAACAGCAGTAAAAGAACAGCTCAAATCTTAAAAAAATCTATCCTGTTACAAACCACAACTATACAGTACTAAATACAATCTTGTTAAGACTAATGACTTCTTAAGTTTCAAAAAAGTTATTATTTAAATGGAACCAAGTCAGGAGAATATGGAATTTAACGGTAATTTCACAAGCGATTTTTAAAAATTGTTGGCAATGACATTATCCTGCAAAAATAATGTGCTTTTGGAATATTTGACTCAACAGAGTTCCACAATGTTAGTCTAAAGTTTAATATACAGCGAGATAGAGTTGGGTACGTGATAGTTTCCTGTTAACACGGCAAAACCCCTCACTGACGCCATTAGTCTGGCGGCGGTGACGGTATTTACCAAGGTATTTAACAAGTTCTTACCGGCAGGGAACGTGTTAATTGACTCATAAAACTTTTCATACTTCAAATTAACTGTGAAAATATGACTATATCTGGACCAGAAAAGGGAGGCAAGATCTGCACATGTATCAGAGAATATGCGAAAGTGTGTGACATCATTGGAAGAGTAAAGAAATTAGAGATGGGCAGGCTATATAGCGAGATAATGTGGCAGATGGACCAAAGAAATCCGGGGTGGGCACCCCTTGATCATAAACGTCCGCGAAGAAGATTGAACACATGATGGACTGAAGATATCATAAAGTATATTGGAATTGAAATATCGAATTATCGACAAATTCCGAACGAACTTCACGCTGCTCGATATGAAAATAAAAACAAGACAAAAAATTGTGCGTTCTGAAGAAAATGTCGCCGCTGTTGCTGGCAGTGTTGATGAAGATCCAAATTTATCAATTCGTCGCCTTTCGCATAAAGTTCGGCTCTGTTATTGGAATAGTGGAAAATTTTGCGTAAAGATCTTGATCTGGTGTCTTTCAAGATCCAGCTTGTCCAAGAACTCAAGCCGCAAGACCATCTTTCGCATCATACATTCGGTGAATGGGCTCAAAATCAGCTACAACTTGATACAGAATTTAATCGCAACATTTTGT
The DNA here is from genome assembly GCA_031761425.1 of Cosmopolites sordidus. Taxonomy (NCBI): domain Eukaryota; kingdom Metazoa; phylum Arthropoda; class Insecta; order Coleoptera; family Curculionidae; genus Cosmopolites; species Cosmopolites sordidus. The sequence goes on along the minus strand of JARFXV010001226.1, from coordinate 994,563 downwards.
TCAACGGTGAAGCTCAATTTTGACGAAATGGTTATGTTAATAAATAAAATTGCCGCATTTGGGGTGAAAATAATCCACAAATGATCCAACAATTACCGATATATCCAGAAAAATGCACTGTATCGTGTGGATTGTACGCTGGTGGCATCATCGGGCCGTATTTCTGTAAAAATTAAACTGGAAACCACGTTACCGTTAAAGGGGATCGTTACAGAGCGATGATCAATAATTCATTTTTGACGTAACGTTGATGAAAATAGGTGTATATAAAGTTTTTGTAATCCTAAATGTGAAAATGATAAACTAATTATTGTAACACGAACATTTTTTTTGTTACAAGGTGTCGGTTGAGGGGAAAAAATGAAGACGACATATTGTATTACATTTATATATTTACGAATATTTATCAAATATAAACATGTAAAATGTATTAAATCTATGTAAAGACATTACTGAGGATTATATGAATGAAAAATATATTACATGAGATGTCACACACCGACAAAAAATTTCACTTTTTCCTCTTGTATTCTGTGGCATCATTTTTGTTTTAAAACCAGCAGTAGCCGCCCAACATAGATGGGTTTCAGCATCCCTTGTATCTTGCTTCCAACGTCCTGATGTCCTGTTGAAACTTCTCTCCTTGTCCGCCGCTTACTGCATCCAAATTTTCCAAAAAAATCCAAATAGGAGTATAAGAAATGCATTTTTAAGGACATGCGACAGCTTAGTATTTTAAAGACTTTCAAGAGTTCATCTATGAGGTTTTTATAGTTTTGATCTTTCTTCTTGCCCAGAAATCCCTTCACTGTACTTATAAAATACTTCCAAGCTACCAGTTCCTTTTCATTTACTTTTTCTTAAAAACGGAAATTACCTAGAAGCTTCTTTATTTGAGGTCCAATAAACATGTTTTCTTTTAGTTTTGTTTCACTTAATTGAGGAAATATTTATTTTAGGTACTTGAATCCTTCTTTTTCTTTGGCTTTGGCAAAGTTTTTGATTAATCCAAGCTTAATATGATGACGCGGAAGAAGCACTTTTTTTGGTATAACAAGGGGGGGTGGGGGCATATTTATTGTTTGAAGTTCTATTAGGCCAGTCTTTCTGATGTTCTTATTTTTCTTCTTCTTGTTCTTATTTTTATAATGTTCTTTTGTTGTCCTACTATCCCATAGATACAAAAAAACAGCAATGCTTTGTAAAACACCCTTGAAGTCCTAGCAATACACTTAACACTTTTAAATTTCCACAAATATTCCGCTGATACTGTTCATATTTAATACGATTCGGATGGTTGCTAAGTTGTCATAGGTTTATTTTATTGTCACTGAATGGGCTAAAGGAATAGATGCTTTTAGGCAGCGTTTCGACGAATCTAAGAAAATTCGCCACTCGGAAGGCACATGTTCCATATTATGCTCATTCATTAAACCATCAATATTACAACAGGCATATAGCGATTCTTCCATTTTATAAAAACTTGAAAATATTATTTTCCGTTTTCGGTAAAGCGAAACACTTGCATTTTTATCTAACAAGTTCACTTGTTCAAGTCTGGAACCAAGAAGTTACGGTTTTTGTTTTGACAATCTCAGGTCACATACCAAATTATTTAATTCTTTTTGAGTTATTAAGTTAGGTTCACTGGTAGTAGTTAAAAATATTGGGTCACAACTGGTGTTCTCAGGAAATTGTGGATCAGATCCTTGTAAACAATTAGAATCACCGGAAAACATGTTGATCAGGTTTAAAGGCAATCGGTACCAGTAGTTCCCAGCTATGAGGAACTGGTCTAAGTGCAGAAGACAAATTTGGATACTGAACTTTGTCCCTTTGCTTTTTTAAAATCCCTTCTGTTTTATGGATACAAAAGTAGCATTCACTTACATGGTCAGTAGGTTCTCTCCACACTATAGAAACAGCAAATGGCATAATTTTTTTTGTGATGCACCATGATTTAGCCTGTGACTAAAATAACTTGTCCGCTTATATAACAAAACTTATCTGCTGGATTTTTGCAAAATCCACGACTAGAAGTTGTTATTAACACACTTAACTGTACTGTAAACGAGACACAAACAAACTAAACTATAAAAAACAATAAAGCTGTCTTTAAAGGTTTGTTGAATACTGTGGATATACCCCCTCTACGATGTTTTGGTAATTCCTACATTGTTCAGTCTAAAGATGGGTACAAATAATTTGTATTATCCTATGATATAAAGGAGAAGCAGGGACTTGAAAACGGGATATGCTAGGCTATTTCTGTGAAAATGTATTTTTTTCTACTACCTAAATAAAACGCAAAAAAAGCATTCTCATCAATGATCCAAAAATCATATCGGCCTATGTAATTATTACTATGTATTTATATATTGTTAGTATTTCACACCAAACGTTCCAATATAAAAATTATAACACAAGTAATAGGTACAACAAGAAAAAGGACTAGTAAAACATCCCTAATTTACATATTTTAACCAAACTTAAAATATATTCAATGTATCTTATATCTTGAATACAAAAAACTGCTACATATGTTGCTCGTTTTACTTTATGTTTTTGCACGCAAGACACGATAGGTATTTTTCGTAAGCTACTAAACGAAACAATATTCTTGTGGTTCTGTTAAAAATGCTAAATTGCCAAAAGTTTATCCAATTATCCGAATTTGAGGGACAGGCTATTAGTATGAAAGAAACATATTTAAGATATCTTGAAATGACAAATTGAGCATTGCTGTTTCTACCGATATAAGAGAATGATGATCATCAGTAACTAAGATGGTTTGAGGATCAGAGTCATACACAAGCACGAGGTTCTGGTCATCCTAGAAGCATCCGAGAACGTAACGGATGGTCTTGGACTTCTTGTTGAACGAAATTGATATTAAAATATCCGGCAAGTGCGCGTCTGTTAATTGATATCTACTTCCAATGACAATGCTTGCTAATTATTCTTATTTTTATTGTTTGCTTTATACAGTGCACCATAATATCCGTAGCTTAAAATGTCTAGCTAGAATAGGATGGCACCGGGAACTTTATTTACTTTAGTGATGAATGTATATTTTGTTTAGGTGCTCATGATGGACGTAGGAGTCGGAACGTTTCGGAGTAAAAGGCAAAATTTGCAACGATCAGAGAAAATTGAAAGGATATGTACTCAAAATATTTTAGCTCCTCGTTAAGCCCTAACTCTAAACGCGCCTAAATCATACATGGAACAAGCATTTATATATTTTTTTTGCATTTCTCTGGGCGCCAATAACTTTAAACTAACAGTATGTGTACAATGCACCTTACCGCAAAAAGGCATAGATCAGTTAATTCAATCCATATCTCTCTAGGTTACATTTCTCGTAGAGTGTTATAAAAACCATAGTGGATCTGCTCAGTATTAATTGTTTTATATTAAATGTAAGTGGAATATCTTGGTTTTCTTTATCATTTTATAATAGCATCAGACGTATACAAACAGTTTAAAAAATTTCTAACAAAACGTATTTTTCATACAATTATATTATATTGTATTCAGTAATTGTTTCAACTGGATAATTAACAATGCATCCTCGTATAATCCTTGCATGAAAATAAAGACCTTTTGTTCCATACAGTAAACGTACCTAGGTTATATAGTATCGGGTTGATAGAGATGCACGATTGTATTGCAGCAAATTCTAGAGTAAACATAATTTGCGCACGTATTGTCTACAGTTGATTAATTCAGTTGGATAAATTCTGAATTAGCTCAGCATAGTAATCTGGCAGTATATAGTACAGATATTCTGATATTTGTCGATTCTATTACGCTTAATTACCTCTGTCTTGCGGCTTTCACATAAACGTAATGATTTCTCGTAAATTCTATTTATCATTGTATAGCATTATTTATTTACTAATAATATATATAGCTGTTTCAGAGAAGTATTCGCATCAATCCTTGTGATAATCTCATACATTTAGTATATCCAAAAATGCAGTGAAAAAGCGACAAAATTCTACATAGAGTTATAGTAAAATTTTTAGTTGAGTAAGTTCAGTGCAATTTGGTGTGAGTGAAAAACTCATTATAAAGATTTTGTAAAAATTGCAGTTTAAACCTTGAAATTAACCCATCAATATAGATATTCTTATTGACAGGAAATCAAGTACATAATTAATAATTTTATCGTGTTGACGTTTAAGAAAATGAAAAATTAATATTTAAGAAATTTAAATCGTACAGTGTGAATTCACGTCGTAATTTTATGAAATAAATTGAGAAAAATCAGCTAAATTCTTAAAAAAAACTCATTAACGATAAGCGGTATTTTCATTTAAAAATTGGCCAACCGAGAATGCAAAAATTTCAAGATAAATTTTCAAACTACCTTCAAATCCTTAAAAAGTTACTGTTTAGTGTTGTTTATGTAGAGATATTTTAGGCTCGGAGGCTTACTAAATAGCCGTGATCACCAAAGTGAAACACTGCGCAAACAACGCTTTTGGTCTACACGTCATTTTCTTACCTAATATGCTGAAGCCACACCTCATCAAATACTTATTTTTCCCATTTTGTAAATATTTTGAAAAACAAATTTAAAAACGCAATTATTAAACGTCAAATCCTATCAGTCAGGCTGTCGTAAATGTCTAAAAGGAAACATGCAATTTGCCTCGCTTTCCAACATTGCTGCAAAATTCAGCTGCTCTCTCACATCGATATAAGCTCAAGTATAAAGGCTATGACATGAACACGACACTGTTCGAGATCATACTGCGATTTTATCGTCAGATGGCGTTGGGTAATGCTATTCGCTCTGGTGGTTCTTTTTCACGCTTTTGGTGTTCTCAGACTTGGATACGAGCTCAACTGATGAAGGCTCTAAGGCCAGAGGTCGGTCTCAGGAAATACTTGTTAATATTCTAGTGTTTTCTGAAGGAATCAACAGGGCACCAAGGGTGAAGAATTATCTGTTACCATGAAGATGTTGCTCTTCAAGTAACTCCGCAAATAAAACTCACTCTTGGCAAGAAAAGTCCGGACCATTGCCATCACTGGAAAGCATACAGCAGCATTCCGTCATATATCACCGAAACGACAGCAAACCTCTCCACAGATCAGCTTCTTTCTTTAAGCTGTTATCAATTGAGCTCAAGCCTAATGTTTGAAAAGTGGATTAAGGAATGACCAAAGCCATGCCCATATAAATCGGCCATGTTGAATAGTAGTTGTAATCACATGCAGCTTACGCCATCCTGCGGTGAACATTCGCAACAGTCAGAATGCGCGAAATCGTTCGTGACCCCTAAAAATTCACCCGTTCTCCACGTGGGTACTATGCCATTCCTTTACCCGCTTTACCGAATTTTCTGTGCTTTTAAATATTCTTTTCCACGGGCCCACTATGTAACTTTCCGTGCATACATACATGATCATAGATTATTTAATTGATCATTTTCTTTTTCCATTGTTTTCTAGCTAGCTCAGCTCGATGATTAATCAACTAAAATGTAGTACACCTTGACCAGAAAAATTACAACGGAATATCGCAAATTAATTCTGATTTATGAGTTCTGTTTATTCATTAAATAGCATACATAATATTGCGTGCATCTACATCCTATTTACATTAATGAAAGAGCCTAATACAAAGAAAATGTAATTTTGAATTTGAAACAACAATAAATAAATGCTAAATAGACAAGCCACTCAATATTGTTAGTAAACTACTTGTATAAAACAATAATATAATTTTGACAATTCATACAGGTATAAATACATAAAAATCCACCTATTCTAAATCCACCCAAAATCTAAAGCCACCTATTCGTGAAAACCGAAAGTAGCTTCCAGACATCCGATATTTTGATTTTAGGAAGGCTTGAATCGAAATGCAAATTCCGTTCAAGACAAATACGAAGCATTAGTGTTCCGCCGATTTGGTCCATTTCCGAAAAACGGTTTGTTGTCGGTAGTGGGTCCCCTGCCATTAAAACCAAATCCCAATTTGTTTACGGAAATGCGGGAAATCGCACAGACAAATTGCCGCTACTAAAAGTTTAGCTCGAAACAATGTAGCTTTTACGCCGTGATTAAATAAGTCGTAAAGTACTAAAATGTTGCTTAGGTCGACTAAGACTGACTGGGTTTATTTTGAGTGAGACTAGAATGAAAGCTCGCCTCAGCTTCTCGCAATTTTTCCGTTGTTTCTATTTTTCTAAATTCGAAAATGGAAAACCTGAAAAAGAAATATAAAATGAAATTCACACTTTATTATGAAATAGTTTGTACAATTTTTGCTTGAATATAATTTTAAAAATGTTTATAAAATGTTGATAATTCCCAGAAAAAAAATGACCAATATTCAAACATTGAAAATGTTATGGCCGCGACCTCATATGAGCTTATTTACTACACACAGATTCTTCAAGAAATAGTTCAGGGCAAGGTAAAACAAAAAAGCGTGCGGGAAGAAAAAATTACTGCAAAAGAGGTAAGGAAGGGGGTAGGAATTGTGTTGCACTGGAAGAGGAGAGGGGAAGGGAAAGCAAAGATTTACCAATAGATCAGCCAACATTCAATTTGACAAAATGGTTAAAAAATAAATTGAAAATCTATCAAATCAACAACTTTCCAGTCTAAAATTTAATTTGATGCAATTCATAAGACAAATCAAGATTATTTAAGTAAAGGGTTGTCAAATTTGTGTGGCAGAAATTTAAAATGAGGCAAAATGATAACTACAAGTAATAATCTGGTAATTTTTATTTTATCTTGAAGAACAAATAATGACATTATGTTCTGAAAATAATGTCGTTTAAATGCCCCCTTCGGCTTCATCTAGTAGTACGCAGTCTCGTGATCCAATTTTTGGTTACTATCTCACATATATCCAGTGGAATATTTTTAATGGAAGCCTAAATATTGCGTTTAAGACCAAAGATTGTTCGGGATTTATTTCGGTAAAACAGAGATTTAACATAAACCACAAAAAATATCTAAGAACGTGGTATCGCATGACCTTGGTGGCTAGTTGACTTGACAATTTCGCGAAATAACCCATCCAGGAAACTTTTCTTGCAATAAATCGATTGTCTAGCAAAATATGTGATGAGTTATACCAACTTGTTGAAATAAAATATATTTTTATATCCACATTTATCAGTTTGAGCCAAAGATATTCTGTCAGAATAATATGTATAGCGTTCATCATTAATAGTAACACGATTGTCATCGCCTCCAAGAAAATAAGGTCTTATTAATACATTTAGAGAGAAGTACGCTTCGTCGGAAAAGATTTTCTATATGAGACTGATTTTCTATAACTTTTATTCAATTGAAAGTACAATTCTACATTGTCTCCCTCGAAGTAATTGCCTTAGCAAGCCATACAATGCTGAATTCAATTTGTCAACTCTTCATATAAATGCTCGAACTCAGAAACTGGAATCAATAAATTTGATAACTAAAGAATCTGGGTAGCCACATTAATGATCCTACTTATCAAAAACTCGTTAAATAATATCACTGTGTGGCAAGGCGTCGTGACGTGGCAAGGCGTCGTGAAGTGCTCTAGCGAACGGCTCTTTTTAGAAGTCTTTGAAGAACAAGTAGGTAAAAATACTGGTTACCGTTTGACATTGAATTGAAAAGCAAATCAGTATGCATTTGATCTTTGATTTGCTCTTTCTGCCTTTTTTTGGTCGTGGTGAGGTTGGAGTGTGCCATTACTGTTTCTGGCGTTTCGTATTCAGGCCGTATTCAATACTCCAAGACTCATCACCAGTAATGACACGTTCTAAAAAATGAGGCTCATTTTCAATCCACCCCAAAAAGGCACGACATGTTTTCCCAGTGTTGTTTTAGTCCTGCGAAAGTTTTATCGTAACTGAACTATATTCGCGCAATTTTTTTCATACACTTAATTTTGAAACTCAATTAATTCCTGCACAAGATCTCCCTTCTTGTAGTTGAAGGCCTTCTGCAGCAAGGTCCAATCACATCTTCGGGTTTTCGAGAATGCCTTAAACTACCTGAAAACCTAGGCCTGTCACAAACCACTGTTTCCATAGACTTGTCAAAGTTTTGTTTGTTGAATAACTGTGTCCAAGTATAAAACAAAACTTATTAGAGCACTGTTGCTTGAAATTGTTGTCACTCATTTTCAGATATTACGCATTAGATAAAAATACGGCTACGGACCACGAAATGCTTCTAAAGAGTTTATAGACGGTCGTACTAATAACGCATCAGATTTTGGCCTACCGGCCCTACAAACTGGAAGCTAACAGTGTTACTGAAAAATATTATATCACATTTGGATGCCAGTTCAATACCAATTAATTTCATTAATATAAAAAGAACAACAACATTTCTGAAATTTTAAATCAGTTCAATTTATTACACAATAAAAATATATTGCCATCAGTTATTTTTGTAAATACTAGATAATTTATTTTAAAAATAATTTTAGTGCCGTTATTCAATCAAAGCAAAATTGCAACACCATTTCGCAATGCCCCTAATAGAACAATATAATTCGTGGTGAAACTATCGCTCTGGCTCTGCCAAAAACGAACAATACGCTAGAGTTGCAGGAGGAACACAACACAAACAATGATATCGAAGTACAACGACGTCTCCATTACCATTAATTACTGTCCGCCATTGGCGTTCCCGACGTCCTTCACCTCTACGTTCACGCCTACTTGATTTATCGCCACTACACTTACTAAACTGGAAATCTCAAGTCGTGTTCGAACCCCGCTCTATGAATAAATAACAACGGGAAAACTTTCCCGACAAATAAAGTTAATAAGAAAACACGTTGAAAGCAATTCTTTTTCTTTATTATTATTCCATGATGATAGTTTTGATTACGGCTACAAGAAGAATCTGATGATATTTTTACATGGTTTATGGTTAATTGTATATTTTTTTTGCTAAATTATGGTCTTACTCAAACTTTAATTAGAATCTAAAAATCTTATAAAAATGTTAGATTGCTATAATTACACTTTTTTATACCAATATACGTAATGTGTAAAGGTAGCTTCAAGTTATGATGTGTATAAAAGAAGTCTAAATAGTATAGTGAAGGAAATATCGACATCAAATATCAGTCAACTTCGAGTCAGTCTTCTAATAGATTTTAAGCAGTTGAAGACAGTTCATTATCCAGCATTCACAGATTACATGTCGAGCTCAATATTTGATTAATATTAGTGGTGATGACACCTCAATTTTCTAAGGAATGGCTAATAGATGGTATGGAAAAGAGTCATGAGATTTTAGAACAGTACAAATATCATTTTTGCATACTTCTCAAAAGCTGATCCGATAGCTGTATAACGGGGATTTTATCAGCTGAATTATAATTTAAATGTATGATTAATGATGCAAATGATGGTCACAAATGAAACTGGATTTTCATCAAGACTTTGCTATGCTTTTGGTGGAATTATGTGTGTATTATTTACTTTGAGATGATTCCAAACAATCAAGTCATCAACGTAAATTTCTATTAAATGCAAGTCGATCAAACATATTGAAATCTATATTTAACATAACCGGTTTGGCTTGAAAGAAACAGTCTTCATTGTAGAAGCCATAACAATTTCTTTCTGACACTTGATTAAAATACGCATTAGTGCAGGAAGAGTAATTCGGAGTAAATAACATTTTTAGGCCAGGATTATAAATATTTGTTTGTACTAATAAATGTTTCGGTTAATAATGTCGATTTTACCAACATTCAATTTGATCTGAGATTACGTTACTAATACATTTGTTGGTATAGACTAATGACGTCTATGGAGTTTTGGAGGGTAATACATACGCCAGCAAAAGCCAGTTTGTTATTATTTGTCAGTGTCCAAAAAGCCGAATTTTTCAAAGATTTGAATATGTCGAATTATGTACCAAAAAAGGACGTTTTGCGGAGAAATTAAATAACCTTATTTCATTTTAAGAAAACGGCTGCTGAAAATTATCGGTTGTTGGTTGAAGCCAATGGTGAACATGCTCTAACTCAAAAAAACCATCGTTGAATGATGATTGAAATGCTTTAAAAGTGGTAATTTTGATATAAAAGACAAGGAGCTTCCAAGACAGCTGAAAGTTTGAACATGCAGATTTGCAAACATTGTTGGATGAAAACTCACCTCATATATTGAAACAACTGGCAGAAGCATTGAATGTTGCCCAATTCACCATTTCCGAAGGTCTACATACATTGGGAAGAAGTCAGAAGGAAGGAAAATGAGTTTCATATGAATTGAAGGAAAGGGACATTGAAAGGAGAAAAACCACTTGCAAGATTTTGCTTGCCAGACAGTAAAGAAAAGGTTTTTTATATCGAATTGTAACAGGTGATGAAAAGTGACCTGGTGAAATCTGGTGAAACGATTATTGGCAATCGATTCCGACAACAATTGATAAACAATTGAAAAAACGAACAGAATACGAAAAAGACACGAAAAAGTCATCTTTCAGAATAACAATGATCGGCTCCATGTTGAGAAATGTATAGAAAACTATTTGGAAAACGTTAAATGAAACGTCTTACCTCACCAGCTGTATTCACCTGACTTAGCCCCTTTAGAATCCCAGTTATTTCGATGGATGCAACACGGACTTTCAGGACAACACATTTTTACGAAGAAGTGAAATGTTGACTTGATGAATGGATGGCATCAAAAAACCAAAAGTTCTTTTAGCGCCAAATCCATTCTTTTGCAGAAAGATGGGAAAAAGTAATAGCTAACGATGACCAATACTTAAATTATTAAGGTAATTTATTTTGTTATGTAAATAAACGCTTAAATTTTGCAAAAAAAACAAAAATATTTTATACTTCCAATATAAAATATATGTTACTTCATGTGTGTATATCAGTGAGACAGATATGTAGCATTTTGTAGAAATAATTCTGATTGATCTTTAATGTTTGGCATAATTACATAATTCATATTACAACGCTATGTTTATGTAAACACCACTATATACGCGGATGTAACAAAGGCATTTGCGTTTTTGAGGTGCTTAGTTATTCACTGTTTTAAAAATCTACAGCTCTTTAGCACCATTCCTATGCCTCGCAAATGCTGTTTAACGTCAGTGAGAATACTCCAATTTCACTGAAAGTTCCTTAGTGCTTTTGTGCTTTTGCGCTTAGTGAGTTTTAGGATCTGCAACCACAGCTGCTTTTAAAACGTCGGCATGGAGAGACTGTGGGCGGTCTGATCTTCCCATACATTCAAAGCTTATGCCTCCCACATGGAACTTCTTGAACCAGAGCTGAACGGTGCCGATTGATACGGGACATTCCCCGTTTACTTGGCAAATCTCACGAACAGCGTCAGTCATTTTGAAGCCTTTTTTAATATGATGTCTCGAATTGTCCTAATATCGCGATATATTTCACTTATTTTAACGTTTTTGATAACAACTATCGACTGAATAGTTGGGAGTAGTTTTATCCATTCACGATGATGATAATGATTTCACTGTACAAGATCGAGAACTATCTAGAAAAACGTTGAAGATGCCAATTGCAATTTTCTGAAAATTCAGTTTATACATTTAAATTGGCAAAAGCTTTAAAACGAATGGCAAAAAGCTCCAATCCTTTGATTGTTTCTATATATTTACTTACAATAAGGATAATGAACATGACAAGAATATCTTTCTTCTATATTATTTAACAATATAATACTTCACATTATAAAACCTACTATGACCTTATCTTAATGAAGCAGTGTTGGAACACGGATGAAATATTTTACCAAACCTAAACTATTTCCCAAACTTGGCAAAATCGGTTTACTACATTTTCATATCAAGACTACAATACCAGATAATAGTGAACGTCGCCAGTTAGCAGAAAAATAAAGAAGGGTTTTTAAAAAACGATAAAAAAATATTTGATTGGTGTAAATAATAATTTTAGATATATACAACTATAAATCATTTACCCATTCTAAAATTATAGCTTAAAAGATATTCATTGAAAATATTATACGTTCAATTTGAATATTAATTAAATTATTTGAAAAACTATTTCGTTTTTCATCAAGAGTCAACCGAATGCTATCACGCTCCGACAAAGGCGTAATGCAACATGAAACAGCAACCAAGGGAATACAAACTTTAAACATGCAGCTTGTAACAAAATTCCAATTTGAGAACTGCAGTGATTCACATCGTCGAGCACGGTTAAATCCAACGTCTCAAAGACGCTAAGTTGATACTTTTTATTCTGGTATTTTCGGTTCCTTTCGAGAAAAATGGAGATCCTTCTCAAATGATCTTATCATGAACGTGTTTATTGTTCTTAAAAAATATAGATATGTTTTTCATATGCTGAGGAACAAAGAAAGTGCAGCACCTAGTTTAAATATTTTAATGAAAATGCAAATGTACTCACTGTAAATTTCGATTAAATAAAATGCACTTTCTACTTGTATACCTTTAGATTTATGTTACGACTGCAAAAATTGCGATATAGTAGAAAGTTAAAACAAATTGATTTTATGATGTAAGGCATTTTATATTAGCTGTACCCAATGAGTGCAAGTAAAGTAATTTTCTTTATATTTTAAAATCATTGCCATCCAGTGTCAATAAATTTTTAAATATATTGATATTCAGAATACTTATTATACATTTTGAAAAAAATAGGGCAACCTTATAAAAATGGAAGAGCAAAGTGTGGATAAATTTGATGTTTGATGAATTTTTAAAGCATATTAATGCCACAGAACATTTTCTGAAAAACCAGCTGGGTTTGATCTATTCCTGGCTGAAATGAAAGCTCATTCCAAGCAAACCATGCATGAATTAGCCACAAAAATAAAAACCTGGTGATGGTCCATACTACAACAGTGTTACAAAGTGTAAAGAGAAGGAATGTTTGTGCCATATCAACTTTCAGTTCAAAACTGCATCTGCAGTGCACTTTCAATCCGCATAAGAAAAAACAACGGTTAATATCAGAACATCATATATCTTTGCCCATTCCAAAACCAGGTTCTCATCCTAAAAAGTGTCACTGTCATTATGGTGGGATTTTACAGCAATTATTCACTATGTGGTTCTTAATCCTTTTGAAACCATAAATTCAGAATAATAATGTACTTAGCTTAATTAAAATTAAGCTTAGCTAATTAAAATCTTCCACACTCACCTGCCATATTAATTATTTTTCTCAGAATTATTATTATTATTTCAAACTTATTCTTTCTCTATGTCTATGTCTATGGCCCTTATTCAACCGTCTGCGATCCTTAACTATTTTACAATTTTACAAAACTCTTGCCTGGAAATCGAAAAGAATATAATTGGGAAATCCCAATTATATTCCTTTCGAGTCGTAAACTATGTGCAGGTCTGAGCCGGCCTCACGTTCTTCAATTGCTATTGTTAGAAAAGCCGGTAATTTTAAATTTTAGGTAAAGAAGGCATTTTGGGAGTTTTTATTTAGTTTTTTTCAACAATCAGCCTTGACTGACTGACCTTGACCTGACAAGACCTTGACAGCGAACAGTCAACAACACTCCCTCGTGTTTCGTCCTTAGTTTTAATCGCATATTTAAGCTGTAAATTTAACTTAAGCTGTTAAATAAACTGCATTATCTTGTGTGTATTCGTATTTTTGTGTACCCGAAAACCAACGCCAAAATTCAAAAACCTTCTACCTGATTAATCGAAAAGGTGTTATCCTATGGCATGACAATGTAAGACCTCATAGTGCCTGAATTACTCAGGAAAAATGTTAAAGATTAAACTGGAACGTACTTCCTCACCGCCATGTCAGATTAGCATCTTTTCAGATCTATGATACATTTTCTTTTGTAGAAAAGAAAAATTCTACTGCGATAGTTATCAAAACTGTACTTTTATAATATTATACTTTAAAATGGAATCTATATAAAAAAAAATAGAAAATTTGTTAGAGAGATGGTCAAAGATTATCAATGACGATAGAGACTAAATAATAGATTAAAATGACTAAATAATAGATGAAAAACGACATTACTTATGTGTACCCCTATTATATGCTAACATTTTGTACAGCTTAAATTACTAACGCTTACAATCTCTAATATTTAAAATATTCAGTTTATCTACTATAAAAAATATACTCATAGATTTTCTTAATGAAAAAAAAAACAAGATAATAATTGAGGCGAATTCGTTTTGAAAATGCTTTTTTTTCGAAGAATGCCAAATCGACAACTCTATATATTCATTTTAAATATTTGTTTTAATATTTGAAATCCATTTCATTTTAATCAATAGTCAACTCATTGTTTTTTCACTTTTACAAAGCCGTAATGTAACGAGATATTTCAGCAAAGAGAATAGAAAAATTATACATGCAGCTTGGCATAAAATCTTAACTAATTTAGAGAAGTGCACTGATTTGTGTCACCGAGCACGATTACATTCCATGTTTCCATTCTAAATTTTCAATTTCTTTCAATAAATTAAAAGGACTCCTACAAGGACAAGCATAGGTCATGTTATATCTTAAGTGGTATCATGTTAAAACCAAAAAATTTTTTTGATCGAAGGTATACTTGATCCCAAAGGTATAAATGCTGCAGATGCATATAAAGCGAAATGTGCTGACTATGGTGATAATGTACTAACATAACGCACATGCCAGAATTAGTCTCCTTTAGTTTGTTCTGATAATTTTCATGTTCAATTATTCATAATATTGAATAATAATAATTCAATTATTAATAATTATTTACTTATCATTCATATCAACTAAACAAGATACATGTTGATAAATTATGAACGTTGATTAATCCAGATGGCCCTGGTAGCACATCAAGTTTTCAATTTACACAGTTAACACAGTTAATAACTTTGTTTTTTTTGCAGTATCCAGGTACCGCAGGAGATTACGAAGAAAGTTTGCTGAACTAGTACGAGTAGAAGTATATAATTACCATGCAACTCCACACCTTTAGACCAACGATGTTCCAATTTTTCAATACACTCAGTACAATGCGATTTATTCAACTAATAAACTGTTGCCTCAGCTTGATCTCATCATTTGAGGTAAATTTTCATACAGCAAACTATTTTTTCATGTTTGGGAAGAGGACTCAAATAGTTAAACCTGGCAAATATAGGGTGCGGCCGTCAATCCCCTATTTTTGAAAAAGCTGGAAAAAAAAGTGTTGTATTTTTCATAATTTTATTGATATCAACTTATTCTACATCAAATAGCATTTAAGAAGCAAGTTCACTTTTTAAAAATAATATCAGTTAGACGGTGTCCATCGCGGTTGATGCATTATTGCAAGCGCCTCCTGAAATTCTCGATCACGTCACGCAACATTCGTTGAGGAATGCTCTCAATTTCTTGCCGGATTGTTGTTTTGAGTTATTGAAGTATACAAAGTCGGTGTTCGTACACTTTATTCTTGAGTTAACCCCACAAAAAATATCATCAGCTATAATCACAAGCTGTGAGAGCCGGTGATCGAGGAGGCCAAAGAATGTCTCCATTCCGGCAGATTACCCGGTTCGGGAATACGTTGTTGAGAACGGCCATGCTTACCCCAGTGGAGTCGCCTGCGGCCACATCTTGTTGAAATAACGTTTCATCATTGACCTCAAAATGCTGAAGTTGAGGAATGAAAAACGTCCGCAACCACTTGAATTTTATAAGGGTGATGGTGAAAATCAAATTTTAACATCCGTCGGACTGTTCTGTCTGAAATTCGGAGCGCAACGCTTTGTCGGCATACCGATCTTCGAGGGCTACTTTCCACATCTACTCTCACATGATCAATATTCGCGGGAGTACTCTTTTCGAATTACCAACTGTCCTGTGAAATTTTCAACTTACAACTTAATAGAATTAATTGAGGAAACTGGGCGATTACGATGAATACCGAAATGCGTACGAAAATGATGCTGAGCGGCTGTATATGAACCGGATTGATAAAATGCCTTTAATAAATGCCTGAAATGCTTTAAGCTAGGTAACACAATGGTGACCTTGGCAACCGCCTCCGCCCACTTCCCTGGCCATGTGAAAGCTTTCAAATATGCGGGATTGACGGCCGCACTCTGTATATGAGAAAGTACTTAAAAACGTAAGTCATGGAGTTATGCTGCAAGAAACCGAGACGTTTGTTCATGTGCATTATTATATTGAAAGAACACTTTCCTTTCAGCTGGATGGGAACCGTGAGAATAGCTTAGTCTGAATAGCACACTTCAATTGGTCAAGTAATGAAGCGTGATAATTACCAGTGATGATCCTGCCTGTTGATGGGTAATCTATTTGCATCATACCATGAGAATCTCAGAAAACTATAACCATAACTTTTCATGCCAATGGAACCGTTTTTGCTTTCTGTGGCGTACTTTTACATGCTTATATCTAATATTTGGATGACTGTTTTGTCTCTAGTGTGGACATGTGAATCCATATTTCATCTAGTCGAGAGATAAAAGATAAAATGTCAAAGAAGCCAGAAAAATTGCGTTTATATAAGGCTAAGCATTCTTAAGGAGGGTGTAATCAAATGAAACTTTAGTTGATTTTTAACAAATGCGACACATCCAGCGAAAAGTTGTCTCATACCCAAAACATAATGTAAAATATAGTGGACCTGGTAGTCTATTAATATGTTAATAACTTCAGCACATTTCCATACCTTCAGTCAACCATTATTTAATACAGCATGCGATTAAACCCCTTAAAAGAGATGTTTTATTTATTTTTTTAAAGAAAGTTAAATCTTGTATGCTTTTCTCAATTGCTACAAACAAAAAATTAGACACACGCATTTAAAGCTTCGTAGCATGCGATCTAACGAATCATGGTTAACAAATATCATAGTCCTTTCGTCATATTTGGGCCATCTCGGTATCAAGCCCAGAACTTTTCGAATGGCTCTCGTGGTGTCATAATGGAAACATTTAGCAAAGAGTGATAGAGCCTTCAGTATTTAATTATTATTCTAATTTAATTGTACTTTCAACGGTATTTTTAATATTTTCATCGATAATGAGGTTTATAGAACATTCTTAAGTTATAAATGAATTGAAATTTTCATTTATCTTCAATAAGAAAACTTTTTGGATTTTAATTTGAATAGAAAATATAGGGATACCGATTTAGGCAAATTCGTTTTAGAAAAAGCTTTATCCAAAAACACCAAATCGACAAGTTTATAGGTTCAATTTGAACATTTATTAAATTATTTCGAACTCTACCTCGTTTTTAATCAGACATCAACCGATTGCTTTTACGCTTCTATAAAGACATAACGCGACGAGAAAATTCAAGCAAGGAAATAGAAAATTTAAACATATAACTTGGAACAAAATCACAATTTGTTTAAAGAACTACAGTGTTTCACTAAGTGGGTCCTGTTTATTTTGATATTTTCCATTCTTTCTGAGAAAATTAGGAAAACTCTTATAATCTTTTTTTATTACCTGTTTATTGTTTATTAAATGTTGATATATTTTTTGAGTTAACGATTATATTATTAATGATTATAAGATATTGTTAACGATTTGGAGATGTTCACCATTTACAACAATCTGTATGCCGGAAACCGTTTTCAGTTGCAGACAATTCAGTTTGTATTGTGCTATTTAGTAAGTATTGGGCTGATGGTCCCATTTTTTGAGAAAAATTGAAGAAAAAATGTATTTATATCATAAAAGTTCTGAGGTGTTTGTCTGAAGTTTTTTTAAATCAAAAGAAAGTAAAATTGTTACAATCTAAACGGTTTTTAAGCGATCTAAATAAATGGCAGTCGAAGTACTAGTAAGTAGTACCAAGTGCTACGAAAGTAGTACGAAGTACTAGTAGTAGTACGGTAGTAAGTCGGGAGAGTACGTTGCAAAAGTTTGTGTCGGGTGACCAAAGGACTGTGGTCTGGCATTGTGTGGTCTGGCATTGTCTCGATGGAAAGTAATGCCCTTTCTGTTGACCAATTTAGGACGCTTCTGGCTGATTACCCACCCGACCCATTTTTCATCATGTGTATCTATCCGCTCAAAAATGGATCGGTGTAATTGTGGTTCACAAGCAGAAAATGGGTCTATCAATTTTGTCTCCATTAACTGATGCGGTAGACATTAACCTTGCTAACAATTCCAACTTGACGTAATCACCTTGAACTCTAAAAATTTCTCAGATCTCTCAGGTTGTTCTGTCTATGATTTTCAGTTAGCGTCAATATATCATTTCCATCAGATTCAGCTGGTCGCCCAGAACGTGGTGTATCGCTAAAATTAAAATTGTTTTCACAAAACTTTATGAACCACTCACCGAACACCGCACAAATATTCTTTTACGTCTGCGAAGCATTCTTGCTTTTCGGATTTAACAAACATATGTTGAAAATGTTTCTTATTTTGCCTTATATACCATTTTAATACTTAACAAAATTTAAACCACATTAAAACCTTATACGTATGAATGTCATCTAGTAATTAAAATCGAGCGAACGTTTACCTTAATCCATTACTTGACTTAAATTACTACTTAGATTGTCAGTGAAGAAAAGTATTGGGTTGAGAAGGAGAGGGAGAGGGAAAGGAAGAAGAAGAATGATGGAGGGGATGGGTGGCAGGTGAGGTTGATGGTGAGGGGAGGGGTACGAAAAGAAGCGGGATGGAGGGGAAGAGGGGATGGAAAGTGGACAGAGGGAAGAGAGGGGAGAGAGGGGAGAGAGAAAGATGGAGCTAGAGAGAGGAGATGGGGAGAGAGGGGGAGAGAGGGGAGAGAGGGAGAGGGCAGGGGAGGGGAGGGTGAGAGGGAAAGAGAGCGGGAGAGAGGGAGAGAGAGAGGGGGAGAAAGAGAGATTCTCTGGAGTGTGCTTAAGCGATGCTTCAGGAATTGACATCGTCGTTTTGCCAATTAGAAAATGAGCAGGGTACAGCGGAGTTAGGTCTTCAGGATTTGAACTTAATGGAAACAATGGGTGAGAATTAAGAACGGCTTCGATGCGAATGAGCAACGTTTGAAAATAAAAAAAATCAAGTTTGAATTACCTAAAGTACGCTTTAAACGCTTTACGCCCGCTTGCCAAACTCCACCAAAATGAGGAGAATTTGTTGGTATAAAATGCCATTTGATGTTCATCTTGGATGCAGAGTCAATTATGTGAGATTGAATTTCTTACAAAAATTTATTCGAACTCTTTCAATTCCTTATTTACCTTAACAAATTAGTTCCGTTGTCGGATTATACCTCGTCAGGTATTCCTCTTCGACTGCAAAAACGGTTAGGTAAAAGGCTTGCAAAAAGTAATCAGAACTTAGTGACAATACCATTCCTAAATGTAGAGAATAGAAGCCAATGCTAGAATGCGCGTGTAGAGAAATAAACGAATAAAACTGCCCAACTTTTCATTGGTTTGGATCCTCTCGTGTTTCTATCCTTTAACAAGAATGGACCTGCATAATCTACCCCTACGATTGAAAAAGATACGTTTGGCTTAACTCGTGCTGCAAGTAAGTTATCCATAATTGACTGAATCTTATGAATTTGAAATCTTAAACATTTTAGAGCGAGGTTGCATT